>PVIY010054049.1:0-14391 GCA_004026745.1 Myrmecophaga tridactyla | reverse complement strand
GCAACAGTGCAGTGATGAGTTGCAGTGCAAGTATAGAGGCAGGTTGGGGATGCTATGCTGGTGCCTGTAGCGTGGTGCCCAGCAGCGGGGAGGATGTGGCTGTGCAGGTGCACGGGTCTGGGGGGCAGGGCCGTGGTGTACGCTGGTCTAGGGCGCAGGGCCCTTTGTGTGCACGTGCAGAGCTCAGGGCAGTGGGTTGGCATTGCGCCTGAGTAGGCTGGGGCAGACGTAGCCTGGGTATGTAGGTCAGCACTTGCCCAGAGCTGGTGGGTGTGACTGGGGGTCGTGTGCATGTGCAGATCTGGGAGGCCGTGCACTGATGTACACGTGCACAGAGGTCAGGAGGTAGGTGGGAGGGGGTTGCAGGACTGTATGGGCTGGGAGCGGGTGTAGCCTGGGTATGGAGGTAAGTGCCTGCAGCCGTTATGGTCCAGCTACCACCTACAGTGGGCAGGGACTGGGAGCTAGGGCTCGAGAGGGGCTGGGCGAGACTGTGCTTTTGCAGGAGAGGTGGGTCGGGCTGGGTCAAGCATGCACACTTGCATGCGTTTGGGGTGGGGTTGAAGGGCTCCTAGGCAAGTGAGTGAGGGGTTGGCGGGGTGAGGTGGGGCTTGGAGCGTGGGGAGGCAGGCGGGTGACAGGGTTCAGGTGCATGGGGAGTGGGGGGAGTCATGGGTTACAGGGCTGCGCTGGTGAGGGTAGCGTCTTCAAGGAACGTGGCTTGGCTTACTTCCCAGTCCCTGTCTCCCTGTCTGTGCACTCCTGAGGGCTCTGGGTTTCTACTTTAGGCTGTGTGCACCAGTCGGACATTCTCCAGCTCTCTGCTTCTCAGTTCCTCAGCTTTTGCAACCAGGGCTGCCCTGTATGGTGCAGAAGACTCTCCTGGGTTGCTTACACCCTGGAGTCACCATCTCAGTCACCGTCCGTCCCTTCTCTAGCTGTTCCTTGGAGCAGGAGTGAAATGTGATGACGTATTTTGAAGGAGCAGCACAGGGTGTTGGGATGGTGCTTATCAGGGGACCCAGCCATATCAGAGGAGCCAAGACAGCCTTCCCGAAGGAAGCAATTTCTCAGCTGAGATCTGGAGGATTCTAAGTGTGTTGGGAATGGAGGTGTTGAGGAGGAGAAAGGGAAATGTTTCAGGTAATAGAAGGGCAGTGGCAAAGGCTCTGAGGCCGGACAGTAGCTTGGACAGTCCCATGAAACGAGGAGAAGTAAGAGTGCGGCCCGGGTAGGGCAGGTAGGAGCCAGTGGGGCGCTGGCGATCATTCCACAACCCGCTCTCCAGGGACGCCTTGCGGGGAAGGGATACACACATAGCTTATCGTATTTTATTTTTAGTTTGCTGTATGGTGGGAGTCACATTTCATTCTTTTTCCCATGTGTCTATCTAACAAATGGTCATTGCAGCACCATTTGTTGAATTATTATTTTTCACTTTTTGAAGAAATACACGGGTTGGGAATCAAACCTGGGTCTCCCACTTGGCAGGGGAGAATTCTACCACTGAACTATCCTTGCACCCCCTGCTGATTTTAAATTTTACCAATATACCAGATGTGTAGCATTTATTTGCAAATAATAATAAAATATACATTTTGATGTACTGTGAAGCCCACGCAGTCAGTTGGTTCCTGCAGAATGCTCCCGTTACGTTTTGCTGTACCCAACTTAAGGTTGTGGTTTGAAGAGGATTTGACCATTGGAATTACATTCCAACCCACTAGTTCTTGTCGCAATAAATGTATTGTTATTTAATCTTATAAGTGATCTACCAGTAGCTTGTTATTTACTCTCATACAATTCATATTCACTTTAATGTGAAACAGCTTTCGGTTCCAGCATTATGGATGTTGGAAATTCATTCATCTGTTAGTGACATAAGCGGCTTCTGTATGAATCAAGTAACAGTTTTCTAATACTAGAAGAACGTTTCTTCAATTATTTTGTGGTCTTCACAATATAACAGGTACAAACAACACATGCTTTTAGATTTAATCTGCATTATTAACATTTTCTCCATCAAAAATAGACCAGGAACCAGCAAGCCTTTTCTCTAAAGGGATAAACAGCAAATATTTTAGGTTTGTGGGCCACATGTGATCTCTATCTCATAAATAGAGTGAGAGAAAGAGAGAGAGAGAGAGAGAGAACGTATAGACATCTATCTATCATCTAGCTAGCCAGCTATCCACCTTATCCATCCATCCTTAATTGTCTCTCTCTGTTTATATCCCTTTAAAAATGTAAAAACTATTCTTGGCTTGCACACCAAATAGGAACCATCCATGGGCCAAATGTAGCCCACCAGTCTTAGTCTGCTGACCCCTCGTACCAGTGTTTCTCAAGGAGAAGAGGAGAAGGGGAGAAGGAGAGGGGTTTGGTTGGCGAGCGACGTGTAGCAGCACCTGGAGATGGTTATGGCTGTCATGCTTGGACACCGCTAAGGGACGCTGCTAGACCAGCTGCACTGCACAGACATCAGCCACCCCACAATACAGGACCACCCCACCCAATGCAGTGATGCTGAGGTTGGGAAAGCCTGTCCTAGACAAGAACATAACCGGGCAAGTGCTGATTTGTGCAGTTTGCTGATTTCCGTGATGGGAATGTTGCCAGCAGGGCCAATGCCAAGCAGGCCATGAGCTGGTGAGAACTGCCCAGTGGTCCTTTCACAGTACAGATGCGACAGCAAATCACCCCAAGAACATAGATTGTTTTTCCATGTAAAATAAACAGAATGTGATGACTTTTGAGTGTTTATTATCTTTGCTTTTTAAATGCATTTCACTATAAGTTTATATAATTTAATTTTCAATGCTGGCTGTGTTAAACTGGCTAGGGAGTTCCTGACATTTTAGCGATTGGCTCTCATGAGCCGGGACAAGCCGGTTCGCGGACACCTCTGTGGGGATGGGAGTGTGTTCCATTGGGTCTTCACGAGCTGGGAGTGAGCGAGCATCCTCTCCATCTCACAAAGTGGAGAAACTAAGGCCTAGGCACTCAGCGACGCGTCAAAATGACAAAACTGGGCTTTAAATTCAGGTTTGCTCTCCACGGCCGATACTTTTTCTCATATATTTTGCATTACTAACAATCTGAGCAAGGTGGGATCAAAATATTCATTCTGGGGAATGCTTATCAGTAATGGGGCAATTTTAATCAATTGCCGAAGAGAAAGTTAGCTGAAGGAAGTTATGTGTATCTTGTCAGTGATCAGCTCTGGTATAACACTGGCACGTAGTAGAAAAGCTACCTTCCCCCCAAATTTCTCCTTCCATAGAAATGGTTTGACTTCTTTAACTTCTCCAGGATTCCCCCACTGAACTGAAAATCGACCCCCCCCCCCAATGAACCAGTTCATCGCAATCAGGGACAATAAAAGATGCTGAAATAATTGGTAACCGTGGACGATTGGTAGAGGAGGTAAGGCCTCGTCCAGGGTGGGACGTCTGGGTGAGTCACTACAGTCAGAGGCAAGTCGGGCCACTGGACTTCGCTGGAGGTGGTCACAGCGGACACTGAAACAGACGAGGGAAGGAAGGAGGATGGGGGCAATCAAGCTGGCCTCTTTCTCCCTCGGCCCAGCCTGGCTGTGAGCTGGCTCTGTCCCAGTGCTGAATCCGGCCATTGGAAATGCTAGCGTCAGTCTTGAATAACTTTGTTGTTTCTGACTGGACATCACAACCCAAGAAGCTGCATTCTCAGAACCAGAAAGGACTTCCAAACCCTCGAGGCAACATGGTGGGGCGGTACCAGCGCAGGCCTTAGTCTCAAGGGCCCTGGTCTCTGGGCTGTAGTTTTCTTATCCAAAGAAATACAACGGGGAAAGAATGTCCATCACATAGGGTTATAGTGAGGGTCAACATGATATATCACGTGGAAATAAGGGGTGAAAAACAGCAAAGGGACATCATCTGCCGAGCCCCACCTGCTGTCCCCCGGGAGCCAAGCCCCAGCCAGACCCCCCGACCCCACCCTACTCTCAGCAGTCCCAGGCCGTTGCAGAGGTAACCCTCCTGCAGACAGAGCAAGAGTGCAGCCAAACGGTCATCTGTACACCCACCACAAGTCCTGAGGCTCAGAGTCTTTGAAAAACAAAGTCTTTACTCCCTGCTTTGTTGAATAGTGACTCATCAGACAAAGCCATACTACATTGCACGTAGGAAATCTCAGATGCCTTCTGCACTTGTCCTAGAACAAATGCCCTCTGCTTTCTTTATCTTCCTTACCCCTCTGTTGTGAAGGACCATTGTAGAATGCACATAATCAAAAAGAAGAGTAAAAAATTCATCTATAATCTCACAACCCATAAATTCATAGAATACACTACTCACAGTTTGAGGTTTTCTTTCCTAAGCTTTTTTTTTTCCCTAAGCTTTTTTAAAATCGAGACATATCTGTGTCTTCTCTTTCCACGAAAAATCATATCATATAGTATATACTTTTCTATACCTGCTTTCCTCATTAACATATCATAAGCATTTTAATATCATTAAATCTTTGACTACATACGCCATAATTTAATGATAGTATAATATTCCAATTTATTACATACGTGCACATGTATGTACAAGTATATATTTCTTAGTAATTAATACATTAAGAATTAACAAATGATTATGAGTAGTGAATCATTATATAGATTATTTTTCTCTATTGTAGAACAGGCAAAAGTTAATACTTGAAATTACTGAAACTCGTCTAGACGTACCTTGTGTATACTCACTATTGTAATGGTTATTCTGGCCCTGTGCACACTTGCTACTGTCATGGTAACAACTCCATCCCCTCTTGCTTGAACCCATAAGAACCCTGAACACCTCAGACTGGGGGAGCAGATGTGGGGGCAGGTGGGGAGTCTGCTCTCCTGCTTCGCCCAGAGTGGGAGACTCTTTCCCCTCTTTGAATGGCCAGGGTCACAGGCGGGCTGCTGGGCTTGGTGGGCAAGAACCCACGGCTTCTGCTCAGCGTCCTCTTCACTTGACCAACCCCTATAGTTGACTGTTGAACTTGTTTCCAATTTCCCTCCATTATAAATAATATTGCAGTGCTCATCCTTTGTAGCTACATCTTTATCTCTTTATAATGATCCCTTTGGCTTGATTTTCTAGAAGTGGGGTTGCTGGGTCAGAGCAAACACATTTCTAAGACTCTACAGGAAACGTTAGCAAACTGCTTTCAGAAAGGTCGTGTCGATTTATACTCCCCCAAATGGGTACAAATGTGTCTATTTCCTGCCCTTTCGCCAGCGTGTTAGGACCCCATGTTAGGGTCTTGGTGGTTCTCCTTTTCTCCTAAGGAGCTTGCCTGTGAGATGCCCCTCCTGGTACCGAGGCAGCACAGAAACGCAAATACTGTGACTGAACTCTAGGCTATCAGTGCTTCAGAAAATCAATTGAGTAGCTTGTGAGCAGAATTTGTGTTTACTGAAATAATACATAAAAGAAGAGCATAGCCAATATTCGCATTGCAAGTAGAAAGGTAAGTACTGTTTTGATTGATGGAGCTCTGGTTTCACTTGTGTATGTGTGTGTGTGTCGATAAGCCTGGATTTCAATAAGGTCTCAGTTTCTAAAAAAGTTTGAAAAGCACTTGTTGAAAGTTCATTGAAGTGGGACTTGAGACTTGGATTCTGGGTGTAATTTGGTGGGAAAGAAAGAAAGAAAGCCAGGGGAACAGGAAAAGGGCATACTTTCCCCGGCAGAAAAGTGTTGTTGATGGAAATGAAACAGAATTCTCAATGGTTCATGAAATCAGCTACTAAATATATACATATATAATGGTTTTACAATAGGGGAAATGGTAAATTTCAGGTGTGACATACCAATGCCCTACTGATATGCGGTAACTCCCTTCACCACATATTTTGGTCTTAGTATGTCCATGGTTGTAAGCCTGGCTCTCACTTTTCCCAGATGTTTTTGGGAGACAACTCAATCCCTCTAAGCCTCAGTGTCCTCATCCGCAAGATGAGATGCTTTGCCAGGATGAAATCCAAGGTCCCTTCCCCATCAGCAGTCCCCCGAGTCTGATGGAGAGGTGAGTGGAGCAGCTGTGCAGGACCATCATGGATCTCCACAGTCCATTAGCAGGGCCACTTCATAAGCATGTGGCCTATGTAGAAGGACCCTGCCCGTGGCTTAATGCTCTGTTATCAGGGTCTTGAAATACTTCATTTTGAATAAGGGGCCTGCATTTTCATGTTGCATTTGGCCCTGCAATTAGGTAGCCAGTTCTGTCCATTAATTCAGACAACATGCTGTTGTCCTGACAGATGACTGGGATTCTTTTCCTGGGCACTGCTGACACCGGAGCAGTGACTTCAACCTCTAAGGGTAAGGAACGACCTGCTTAGAGGGTTTATGACATACCCTATTTTAAATAGTCAGTTGTACACTAGGACAGCACACAAAGGAATCCCTAGCTGTTTAGAACTTTTGTTCTGCCAATTCACACGTTCAATTCTTCTGGCTCCAGCTGGAATAGGTTGTCCAAACTGCATTCAACTCTTGTAAAAAAAAAATAGCCTCAAAATAGGACAACCCATTTAATGCCATGTGCTGCTATAATAGGTTAATTGGGTGTGAAATATTCACAGCAGGCTCCCGACAAAAGATACAATCAAAAAAATGAAGTTTATTATTGTCCAAGAGTGCTATATTATGTCCAATGTGAATTTAATTCCCAAAGATTGCTTAAAGATTATTAATAGGTTGAACAAAGGACACATCTGGGGACATGACCCATTTATGTTTGGAAAGGCCCCCGTCTATTTGGGAAATTCAGCTAATAGCTCAACAGTAAGCTTCATTTCTCCAGCTGAGATGGA
Organism: Myrmecophaga tridactyla; assembly: GCA_004026745.1. NCBI lineage: Eukaryota > Metazoa > Chordata > Mammalia > Pilosa > Myrmecophagidae > Myrmecophaga > Myrmecophaga tridactyla. Next base: position 7,559 of record PVIY010054049.1, on the reverse strand, counting down.
GCTACTTGCACAGGAAAGGCATGTGTTCAGAGCTTCACAGTGGCCATGAAGATGTGTGAGCACTGTCCTTTTGTGTTTCTGTAAGACCCTTTTCAGGGATGGATATAAGCTATGACTGTGGAGCAGAACCAGCTATGATGAAAATTCAGGTGCTTTCAGACAGAGGAGTCAATCAGGCACTGAGAACATCAGTCTTCACATGTACAGTAGGCATTTATTAAGTACCTACTACTCAGAGTCTTTCTACACCTTTTAAAGAATTCCCTAATTGAACACGTCCAATAAATGATCTCTCTCCTGAGCTCTCGAAGTACCCTGTGCTCACACTTCTCAAAGCACTTTTTATTCTTTATTACAACTCTTTATTTCCTTAGCTGTCTCCCTCACTAGTTTGTAAGTTCCTTGAAGGCAAATACTGTGTTGCTTTCTTAAAAACTCCATACCTCTAGCGTTTAGCACAGCCTGAAGCTCATTGTAAGTGCTCAATAAATCCCTGTAGGTAAGTAAAGAATGGATGGCATACACTGCCCAAATATCCCTAAAGAGTGGGAGAAGGATCAAAGGAGAAGGGGGAGTTGTATCAGAGAATATAGGATTTAACAAACGAGCATGTCCTGCTGAATCATCTGGATATTTCATTTCTGTCTCCAGTACCTTAGAGCAGCTAGAAGGAAACACCTGCAATGGTGGAACTGTAACCCATACCATATTTTGAAATTTATTCTAAAGCTACTTTCTAACATGTACTTTGAAGTTTATTGCTTTTTTAAATATATGTCATATTTCACAATAAAAAATGTTTAAAAAAAGAATGGATGGCATATAATATATGAAGGGCCCTGACAAATTGATAAGAAAAAGGCCAACAATCCAAAAGGAAAATGGATACGGCATATGAAAAGACTGCTCACAGAAAAAGAGGTATATGTCACACATACAAAAAGACATCTGAACAATCACAAAAAGAAACAATAAACAGCATAAAAGAAAACAGAAATGTCTGTTCAATACATAAAAGGACATTCAAATTCAATCATAGTAAGAGAAATGCCAGTTAAAACTATGTTCAGTGGGCGGTGTGACAGTGGCTCAGTGGCAGAGTTCTCGCCTGCCATGCCGGAGACCGGGGTTCGATTCCCAGAGCCTGCCTGTGCAAAAAGGGGGGAAAAAAAACCATACTGAGATATCATTTTCACCTCTTCAAAGGGCAAGGAGAAAAAGAAGTTCACTAGCACTTTGTGCCAGCGAGGGTGAAGAAGCAGGCGCCTTCCCATATTGCTGGTGGGGATGAAAATTGGTACAATCTCTAAGAAGGACAATTCATCAATACATATCCAAATTGCAAATGTTCACAACTTTTGAGCTGTCAATCCCACTCCCAGGAGTTTGTCCTAAAAGATATCTCCACATATGGTATGAAATGATGTTTGAACACAGAGTTAAATTCACCTGGTACGCTCCAGAGATGCTCTCCTGGTTGTGAAAATATTGAAATGCTTACTTATTTGCGGGTAAATTACTGCTGTCCCCAGTCCACTCAATATCCCACTGCCACCCTGCCATCCAGCCTCTAGAGGAGCAGCTCAGGCCTGACACAGCCGGAAACTTCAGAGGTAGCATCTGATTCTGCAGGGCCTCGGGACACGATTGTCCTGGCTGGCCGGTGCCCCTGCTGCCACGGTTGTTAGCGCTTGGACATCTCTCCTGTGTTCAAGGTCCTTCGCTGCAGCACTGAATGCCACAGAAAAACTTAGGAAACAGCCTAAAATCAATAGCGAACTCTTACTGGTGACTTACCATGTGCTCTGAGTACGTTATACATCGATCAATATATGTAATTAACCACTCCATGTAGGAGGTACGACTGTAATTCCCATCTTACAGATGAGAAAACTGAAGCACGGAGAAGTTAAGTAAGTTTCCCAAGAACACGCTGATAATAATTGTTTGAGCCGAAATTCTATGAAGTCGTCGGATCCCAAAGCCTCCACTCCTCATGCCAAATTTCCTTCAGGAGGGGATTTTTAAAAGAAAGTGGGTTATGTCTACAGGGTGGAATGTCATACAGTTATAAATAAGGGTGAAGAAGCCCTCTATAAGCACGTATGGAATGTTATCTAAGCTGTGCAACTAATCAAAAAGAAAAGTATAGGAAAAATGTGTGAACAAGTTACCTGGTTTGTGAGACACACACACGGATAAGCTCACAAATGGGGCATGTGCACACAGGCTGTCTCTTGTCTCTGGAAGGATGTATAAGCTGGTAGCATTCACTGCTTGCCTCTGGGGGACAAGGGATTAAGAAACATTCTGCCATGTGTGCCTTTTGTACTTTTGAAACTTTATACTATGTGTCTGTATTGCTTATTTTTAAGAAATCAAATACTTTTTTTTCTAATGACATGGCATTTACAAAAACTCTGAGGCAAAAGTAAAAAGATACGACCTCCAGATGGGTCCCTGGTCCAGATAAGTCCTGAAACCTGGAGGGCTCAGCCTCTCCAGAACATCAGATAGTTCCATCTCCCTACCCCATATTAGTGACAGACCCTTCCAATATCAAAAACTTAGAATTCCCATAGCCCAAACAACCCCAGTAAGAGGTATGGAAAGATTAAAGGTCATGATGGTGGAATTATACATAGAAGATAGGATTTAACAAATGAATATGAATGTTGAATCATCAAATTGATATTTCTTTTAGGATTCCAGTATGTTAGAGCAGCTAGAAGCAAAAACCTAAAATTGTGAAATTGTAACCCATGCCAAACTCTGAAATATGTTCTACAACTAATTGTGGAGCTGTGCTGGGAAATGTATATATATTATCATTCACAAAAAAAGAAGGAAAAAAAGTCGATTGTGATGATAGAAAAGTACTTCAGCCCTCTAGCCTCCTATATTCTGGAGCAGCTAGAAGGAAAAATCTGAGAGGATCATGTGGTAGCCCATGACAAACTCTGGGATCTGTCCTGTAACCACTTTTTGAAGAGTGCTTTGAAAACTATTGCTTTTTTATTTCTTCGCTTTGTATCTATGTTATACTATACAATAAAAAAAGTTTTTTAAAAAAGTAAAAGGAGTTGAGAGAGATACAGAAAACCATTGCAGTGATGGGAGATGGACAGGACTCGACACTCCTTGTGTTAGCAGGGAGGACGGACAATATGAGCAGAGCCTTGAAGATGGGGAAGTTGCGGGCGAGGAAGGACAGAGGAGGGCATTCCAAGGGGAGAGGAGAGTTAAGGAGGCTGCCAGAACGTTTTTAGATCCTGAGTCACAAGCAGATGAAGGCCGCCGGGACCTGAATGGAAGCTCCCATGTTAGGGGACTGCAGAGGAATGTAAACTAGAGGCGCCTGAACCGCGCCCTACGGTCAGGTCCAGTGCTGGCAAGGGTGTGAGCTGTGGAGCCATCACCAAAGAACTGGGCAAGAAACCAGGGCATAATTGAAGAGTTGGGGGCAAACAGGGCTGAGGAAAATGGTTCAAGGAGTTGCGATTGTTGGTTCTGCAGGAGGACGCTTACCATCCCCTACTCGGTGACGTGCCATCATCAGAGCGACGGTGACCAGCTGTTCTCTGCCACCATGAAGGATGACGAGGAAAGGCTTCCTTGTCAGCGGGAGCAATTAATCAGATTCAGAGAAAACCTTTCTGTCGGAGAAAATAAAGCTGTTAGATAGCGAGGGAGCAGATTCTGAGGAAAGGTGGAGTGTTGCTCTCCCTCCCTCTAGGCCAGGCTGGGTGCACACAGAAACCTGGGTTTGAATTCCCAGCTTGAGACGTGAGCCACTGTTGGCTGGTGCCCAGAGCTCGGAAAGCATGAGGGACCCTAAGAGCTGCGGGAGGCACATGGGACCCTAAGGGCTGTAGGCGGCACATGGGGCCCTAAGGGCTGTGCTTGCAGCTGCTGGCCGGGCAGTTTGCGCGTTCTCCACCGGCCTGAGGCTCCTCTGTGCATCCGTAGAAATGGGCTGCAGCGCCCGACAGCTTACCTTCCCGTGAAGTTTAACCTAGGCCCTCGAGGCGTTTGCTTAGCAGATCCCCGTTACACAGGCTGGCTGGGGGTCAGCGAGTGCTGCCCTCCCTGGTTAGCGTGACCGCCCGCCCTGCCCTGCACTGGCCTCTCCCCGCACGGGGGGCGGCGGGCAGGTGGGCAGGTGGGCAGGTGGGCAGGTGGGCGCTGCCCAGGATACCTGGAGGCCCGCGAGCCGGGCAGGGGGCGAGGCCAGGGCTCGCCCACACCCACCCAGACCCTGCTGGGGGAGAGCCCGCAACAGGGACGCGTCCCAGAGCTGCCGCAGGAAGCAGTGTTCCAAGAGGCGTCCACTTAACATGCAGAGAAGAATGGCATATTTTACGGAAAAAGTCCATTTCAAATGGTAAAACTACAAAAAGTAGCGAAGTGTTCTGTTTCCTGAAAGAATGCATTTTGGATGTTAACCAATTAATGTGAAAGATTCCATTCTCTAAGACAAATGGAAGAAATCTTACCGTAGATTAAAAGAAATTGCCAGATGTCATTAACAGCACTGAGTTATAGGTTGAAATGGGACTAAAGGGGGAAATTTTAGGCTATATATTTATTACTAGAATAAAAATAAAGATGAAACAACCCTAGGACTGTACAACACCATCAGCCCTAATGTAAACCATTAGTAATACAATTATAATAATATTCGAATATGCATATAAGAGCAAGGTGTTAACAGTGGGGGAGGGGAGCAGTATAGGAAAACTATTATCAGCATGCGTTTTCTGTAAAGCTACAACTTCTCTAATAAACCTAATAATAATAGTAAATAATAAAAATCACATCATTAGAAGGGTTGGTCACTTCATCATAAGCACACATGGTACAGGCTCTCTTGAAACTGGCTTTGATCCAAAATGACCTACATACAGACACTTCACCTTTTGCTTCTGATCCTGTTTATGGCTTTTTTTTTAATAAGGAAAACTTCATTTATTAGTAGCAAATCACAGTTTGCAAAAATCAGAGGCAAACCGATATAAATCTAGCGATGTGTACAATGATAATTTCTCTGTTTTCACTAAGCTGAATTCCCACGGAGCTTCCGAACACTTTTAGGTACATGGAACCTGGCATCTGGTTGTGTTCAGTTCCACTGAAGCACAGTTTACAGTGATTTTTTCCCCCCAGTTGTCCATTTTTCCCTGGATCCTGTTCTTACCGTGGCTACTGAGCAAGATATAAATGGACTGAAAATGTGTGCGTGGTTTCCCTCTACCCTCGGGTCTCCCTCCGAAACAGCCACCACCCTAAAGCAGGTGGACAGAGCTCTCGTATTTCCTTTTCTTAGCCACACACGCTCAGGTGCACACGCAGCCCCCACCCGAGAAGGAACGAGAAGCTCCTGGAAGAGCGTGTGCTAGAAACCTGAGAGTGGGGAAGGAAGAGAAGAGATTGGGACTTTTAGACTTTTTAATACCACCACCCTCCCAACATAATTCAAAATAGAAGCAATACTAATTCATTTAATTAGTAAAAGGAAAATCCAATTAAATTTCGATTTTCCCTTTTTATCTGTAAAGTGATTTTTTTTGAAATGTCGAAACTTTTCAAAAGTTTTCCTGAGCGTCTGCGTGTCTGTGTACACACCTGTCTTGCTCGTGTCCTAATTGACTTCTATTCTGCCTTTGGTTTCACCCGGCTCTCGGTGCTGAGGGCTAGAGAAAGAGGGAAGCTATCCCTCAAACTGGGAAGAGGGGTAGGTTAGTGAGCACTGCCGCCCCACCCTGCCCGTGCTCCTGGGAGGAGTTCAGGAGCAGCAGCTCCAAGGGGCTTCTGGAAGGACTGAACTCAGAGGGTATCTAAGTCTCACCACGCGAGGGGCAGAAACCAAGGAGCTGCGGGGCCCCTTCCGGCTGGGCCAAGCACGAATCCCAGTTGTGAGCACTCTGGGTGCTGCTGCATGGTTGGCAAAGCAGAGACCAGTGTAAGAGATTGACATCTCAGTAATAACCAAGATTTCATTTCTTGCCACCTTGGCAGAGTGGCAAATAGGATTATTTCTCAGTAACTTGAGTTTCTGGCTGAGATTTAAACCTGCTCATTCCTTGGTGGCACTTCTGCAATTATGGCAGAACTTTCCCCTCCTGGACCATACAATAGTCTGTGGATTTGGGGTGCAGGCCTTCTGTAGCGTCAGGGGAACGTCCCCCCAGTCCAGCCCAGCCTACTGGAGCTGCATCTTGGGTGAGAGTTTCGAGGTTGGTGACTTACAAGCAGGACTGAGACAAGAGGCAAAAGATTATTGAATATCTGTGCTGATATCTGGAGTTTTATGTTTCAGAAATAAGCTCATACTCCCACTGCGGTGATTCGTCATCATCCATTATATGGGGATGCTGTAAGCCCAGGTGACACTCTGGGGAGACACATCTCGCCGCAGAGTGATGAATTAAGATGTCGTCAGCCCATCGCTCTTTCCTGTGTCTAGGGAAAGGAAAGGAGATGCGTCTGTGTCAGGTTTACGGATCAGATAACACGGACGAAGCAGAAAGGAGCGGATGCTTTGTTATTTTATCAAAGCATTATCCCTCCCTCCTCAAACTGCTACTGTATTTATCAAAGAGAATTAGATTATCCTCAGAACTAAGCCCAGCATCATTTTATGAAGAAAGCTAGATCCATGACTCATTGGGTTTTAATTATAGGTTTAGTTTATTTAAACACTTCCTCTTTAATTTTCTTTCTCTAAAGAAAATTCTAGGAAGTTTCTCCTGTCTACCTCTGAGTATTAAATACCTAGCTTTCTCCTATTTTTTTCTTAACTTTTCAAATTCAGTTCTGAACACCATTCTCTTTGAATCTCTTTGGCAATATCTTCCCTGTGAATCTGTAGCCAATGATCAAATCCAAGCGGTCGTGGGCTTTTTTCAGTAATGGATAATTTGTTAAAGTATTGCTTTTATAGCATAACATTACACCTCTATCAGCTTTTCCAGCAACTATGAGACCAAATCAGCATCTAACTGTGAGTACAATATTGAAAAAGCAAAGCACTATTATCTACATGATAAAATGAGCAGAAGGTGTCAATGGCAACCACATATGAAGTCAAAAGCTATGATTGGTCCAGGAGGGCTTCTTCTCCCCCCTAAAGTATAAAGAAAACACGAGAGAAGGGGAATCTGGAACCAATAGTGATAGGAAAGGAGCCTGAGAACAACGGCTGGGCCGGTGAGGGGCAGGGCGGGCTCGGCCTCAGCCCAGCAAGGCCGGCCGTCGGTGGGGTGGGGATGGGGGTGGGTCGGGGCCTCTCCCTTCACCATCCAGCATCCCTGCACGCCTGTCTCGATCACCCATTCCCCACCTGTCCACGGAGCCCTGTACAGGGCATGCATTAGAGCACAAGGCCAAAGAGTTTCCCGTCTTCAGAACGCAGGTTGTCTGGTAAATGGGAAACCTACTTCGCGAGAGAAAGCAAAGGAAAAAAATGGATATAAGTATAAAATACCTGAAGGGAAGTGAGGTAAACCTTAAGCCTCCAAGGCTGCAAATAGAGGAGTCAAAGAAAATGCAATGGTCAT
>PVIY010054048.1:0-14391 GCA_004026745.1 Myrmecophaga tridactyla | reverse complement strand
AGGGGGTCCACGCAGGGTGTCCATGCAGGGGGGGTCCACACAGGAGGGTCCACAAAAGGGGTCCATGCAGAGGGGTCCACACAGGAGGGTCCACGTAGGAGGGTCTATGCAGGGGTTCCACAGATGGGGGTCCATGCAGGGAGGCTCATACAGGGGGGGTTCACATGCGTGGGGGTGTTAGAGCATAGTGGGGGTCAGCAGGCCAGGGTGTTCAGCGGGGGGTGGGGTGTTGGTCACATATGGGGCAGGACACGCAATGGGGAGATACCGACAGGCCAGGGGTTCACGCACAGGAAAGGGTGCTGCCGGTGCTTCAGCCCTGCCCCTACAGTGAGGAGGGTCCATCAGCAGCCACCCAGTGTCCTTTCTCCCATGGCACATATCCCAGCCCGGCAAGAACCCCTTACAAGGTTGTCAGGAGAAACAGGAGAGCCAGGGGCCTGGGAAGGGCAGCAGTGCCTGGGTGTCTCAGGGAAAAGAAGGAATTCCCCAAACGAGGAAGATGGAACGTGACATATGGCCCGCAGGTCGCACGCTAATATGCAATGATTTATGTGATTTGTTAAGAATGGAAAATCAAAACCTGCAGTAATTTACACAACATGTCAACTCGGGGCACAGAGCAGGAGCTCGAGCTGTGCACCGATCCACCTCCCAATCAATAGAAGACAATTCCTATGATCTGGAGATTCCCTGCAGACCGAGGTGCACATACTAAGAGAGGAGCAGGTGTGGAAGGGACTTGACTGTGTGTGCGAGCCTTCAAGTGTGCGCTGCACCAAGCTGGGAGCTGGCAGGTGCCTGTCCCACAAGCCGCACCGCGGGGCTAATTGCCAAGCCCTCATGTTCAGCCGAAATGCAATCTACAACCTTTTTTTTTTTTTTTGGCCAGTTTTCCCAAGGAAATAGGCAAGCATTCTGCTAGGTTAACATGTGCCGTGGCAATTTGGATTTCCTGCAGATAAATCATTCAAAAAGCAGAGAACAGGGAGGTTGCAGAGATGTGTCCTGGAGCTGCCCGCAGGCGCAGCTAACAGCTGCAGCATTCATTTTGCCAAGCACCTTTCCGTTTGCAATTTATCTGCATCAAATTGTCACTGAGCACGAGGTTCCCTTCATGCATGTAGCTTTCATTTCTAAAGTAGGAAAAGCCTTCTGTGGGAGGAAATATCAGACTCTTTAATATCAGAATGAGTTAGTGAAGAGCTGAGTGACTTGAACTCCAACAAGGAAGCAGGGACTTTGATTTCTGAGCACTGAAACTGGCAGTACTGGGTGGCAGAGCAGACATCGGACAGTGGGGGCACAGTTGTAAAAACCACTGCCTGCCAGTTTACATCATTACCTTCTCAGATGAGCTCAGAGCACTTCACAGATGGGTTCTCTGCTGTCCTCCTCATGACTGCAAGATTGGCAGACCCAGGCAAGAGCACAGACAGCACACAGCACCCAGAATCAATACCCTGCACCCTGTACTCAGCACCTGGCACCCAGAACCAATACCCAGCACCCAGAACCTGGGACCCAGCACCCATCTGGCACCCAGAACCAAGCACTAAGCACCCTCACCCAGCACCTGGCACCTGGCACCTGGTACCCAGAACCCAGAACCCTGCACCCAGCACCTGGCACCCAGCACCAAATCACGATATTTGTGGGCTCTGTGGCAGCTCCAAGGTCAGCTTATTGATGGAAAGACAAAGAGTTGCTTCCCAAAATTTCATTGTTCTACTTTTTCAAAAACCCTTACATTAGTCCAGCACAGAGCAACCAGGTCCCTGGTTTTGTACTTCTTGCAAACATCACAGTGGCTTCTAGCCTGGAGGGTAAAAAGGCCTCTTTGTCAGAGCCAAGGCTAAGGCAGCGTCAGGTCAACTTCACTTTCAACCCCACTGTGGGACCCAGCAATCCCAATCAAACCAACTGCCTGTACTGCCTAGTTTTTTATTATCAACTTGATTCTGTCACCCAGAGCATGTTTCAGAGCTTCCCTGTCCTCTTTCAACCTTTTCTTCATTCTAATATTTCATTAGTTCATTCTTAATAGGAAACATGAAAACTAGGGGAGGAGAGCTGCTTATGAATGCCGATGTGCAATGTTTCACCCCATCTTTTCACAAGAAAGAGTGGTCTCTTCATCAGTCCTCTAACCTGCTTTATTAGGACACATAAAAGTAATGGTCGCTCAAGAGGGCGTGTCCACCCAGTCTGTCCGCACTTTTTTTAGTAAAGTCCAAATTAATCATGTAAGTTATTTTAAAATAATACACCATTCTCACCCTGATGTGGCCCATTTTTTAAAACTCATTTGCACTACAGACAAAACTGAGTTGCTTGGGCAGGCCACGGTGGCTCAGTGGCAGAGTTCTCGTCTGCCGTGCTGGGTGCCTGCCCATGCAAAAAAAAAACTGAGTTGCTTGAGTTTGACATTTACAAATTCGGGGACTGAGACAGCAGCTGAAGTGAGCAGCCCTGCAGCGGCCCAGTCCGGCTCAGGTTGCACTGGCGAGACAGGCACGGCCACAACATTCTTGGTTCTCGTCTCTTATGGGGACAGTGGCCTCGGGCTTGACTTCCCAGTATGGCAGTCTGGAGCCTGTTCACCGGCCCCAAAAGGCCCCATGCCATCCTCCCCTTTACACTAGGGCTGCTCACCTCCCCACCCCACTCCGAGCTGAGACCTGCCCTGCAGTCCCTCCCTCACTTCCCAGTCCCTCCCTCACACATTTCCTCCCAGTCCCTCCCTCACCCCCAGTCCCTCTCTCAGCCATCCCCTGGCTCACCTTTCTGTCTCTGCCTCACTCACTTTCTCTCTCTCTTTTTCTCTTAGGTCTTCCAAGGGCCTTCAGAGCCCAGGAGCCCCCCACCTCTCCACCTCTTTTCTCATCCCTTCCGTAGGGACAGCCAAAGACTGTTCAGAGAGCAGACCCTCGGCCGCCTGGCTCTGCTCTTACCCTTGCCTTGGTACTGTGGTTCACACATCCTTCACTCCAGGGCCTCGTCTGCCCCCACACATGCTTAGCCTTCCCCCCCCCCACCAGCTCTGGGGTGGGCCCTGGGAGGCTGTGCCCACCTCCAGCACCTGCCCCTGGGCTGGGCCACAGTGAGGGGAAGAGTGGACACAGCCAGCAGACTCGAGGAGACCTTGGGCCCAGCCCCAGCCCACCTACACATGCCCTGAGGCCCCGAGGCCACCCAGGGACCCAGAAGAGGGCCTGCGTCATAGCCACTGCCGTGGATGCTGCCTCGGAGAGGAGCTGGCTTGGGGAGGATGCAGGCGGAGCTGCTGCCCATCAGGAGGCAAAGCCGCAGGGTCTGAGGCTCCCATGGCCCCCTGCAGCTGCAGCTGAAGTTGCCAAATCACTCTCCACCCTGCCGCAGGAGGCAGCCTCCAGCTGGGTGTCAGACTAAACCCCAATCCCTAGAGGGGGTCCCGGGCCGCTCAGTGGGGGCTGCTCAGGCCTGGCAGGTGCATACAGGAGACAGTCACCCCCAGAGCTCAGGGCTGACCCCGGTCCTCCTCGCTGGCAGCCTCGGCCATCACTCGAAGACCAGCCCTGTTCTCTCCAGGGTTCCCGACGCCCTTAGTTGGTCTCCACACCATCCACTGTCTCCCTGTCTCCCCCTGGCACCCGGGAGGAGGTAGGGGCATGGGTGAGGGGAGGAGAACGGAAGACAGAGTCAGTGCTAGGCACGCCTGGGGTAGCCAGAGAGACCCCACTGAGAAGGTTTCTGGGAAGAGAATTCCAGGTGGAATGATGGGCTCAGGCAAACGGCCCTGAGGCTGGGGCTGGTGTGCCACGGGGTGACCCCAAGAAGGTTGCGCGTGGCGAGGAGAGCACAGGCAGGGTTCTGGGAGGCAGGTGGGCAGTGGGCTTCAGCTGTGGCTGGGAGCAGTGGTTCCTGGTGCTGCAGGTGAAGAAACATGCAGCCAAGAGGGCGGACAGAGAAAAGGGGCTGGGGCAAACTAGGCCTTCCTGTGACAGGCAGCGGCGTGGGGGCCACGGATGGGCGTAGGACAAGCCCGGCCCACAGGGATCCCTTGTAAGAGGACAGGATAAACATTCCTTATGTCTTCTTATTTGGATTCTGTTACTTGCAGCTGAAAGTCTCCCAAAGAGAAAAATCCAGAAGTAGCACAAGCAAGCATATAAATGCCATGCACATTGCATAAACCAAGGATTTCAAGGAAGGGAGAGATGGGTGTGAAACAAGGTAGTTGGAAATGGCTTCCTGGAAGAGGGCAATCAACCCTAAGAGCAGGAGACCAAGAGGAGCTCAGAGGAGGGCTTGGGGATGGGCAGGGGTTGCACAGGGGAGGCAGGTCCCTGGGTGTAGGGCTGACCTGAGGGTGGTCAGGAAGGGAGGAGCTGGGTGCATCCTCGAGTGGCCAGAGCCTTCTCCCCAACCCCCACTCCAACCAGCCACCTCTCTCCCTTCTGCTTGTTTGCCTCACAGCCTCATCCCCATCTGAAGCAAACACATGCTCGCTGTGCTCTCTCCTGCAGAGAGAAGGCAGCATGCTACAGGACATGTTTGCTGCTGTGCCGCCAGGGCCTGAAAAGCATGTGTGTGCTCAGTACATGCTATTTAAGGATGGACAGAAGGATGCACAGACAGACGAAGGAAGGAAGGAAGGAAATCCTGGAATGTAGTAAGGGGGGGTCAGACGGGGCTAAGCACAGACAGGAGTGTGGGGGCCTGGAGCCAGGACAGCGGTCTGGCCTCCTGAGACCTTTGAGGACAGTCACCAGCTCTGAGCTAGAGAAGGTGGCAGGCTGGTGTTTTGGTGTTTTATTCTCCAGCTGTGTCTATTGCAACATATATGCTGAAGAAAATATTTTAAATCCATCAGCTCCCAGTGTCCCTGTGGAAGATTCAACCTTCTTGTATACCTCTTTTCCTCTGAGCAGACCCAAAAGAAGGGGGGGCATTGCCTGACTCTGGGGGGCGAGGACCCAGGGAACGCATGGGAGGTGAGAAGGGAAGAGGGACATCAGCAAGAGAGGGCAGGGAGAGTGGCCATTTCCTGCCCTGCACTTGGGAATTGAAATGCAGCATCCAGGTAATTTTCTTGCACCCAGCACTCCAGTGATCCCTTTGGCTGCAGCCTGCCTGGCTGTCCCTGCCCCCCGAGCAGGCTCCTACTTGAAAGATGTAGAAGTTCTCCTACCTCAGAACACCTTAGCAAAAATCTTGCTCTCCATTCTCCAGCCCCCCGAAAGCCATCAGTCTCCCCCTGATTCCCTGCAGTGTTGGTTCTTGACCCCTTCTTTGGGAGACATCCCACTGCGTGTCTGACATTCCACCCACTGTGTGACCTACCTGCAGCTGAATAACCCGCGGTCGTTTTCTACCCGCCTTCGCTTGTAGACAGACCCCTCCCATGTGCTATTACTAAACACATGTCTCAGATGAGATCCAGCATGGGATCAGGGCGCACTCCAACCTCAAATTAGAAATTACAGCTCTATAATAGATGCCCATTGAAGCAGCCATGTCCGCTTCCATCTGTTAAATACTTCAACCTAAATGGAATTTCCACCCACACAGAGTTTTGCAGCAACATTGAGTTCGACCAGAAAACCCATACACCCCTCCCTTATGCGAAAGCATCTGCCCACCTGGCCTTTCAGGAGATCCACTCTGGGTGGCAGGAAGGTGGGCTAACAGAACCCCCATTCCTTCATCAACCTTCTCTTTGGTTCCATAATTCTGCAGCACCCAAATAGTTCATTCTTCAAAAGTCAAAAAGGACTTTAAGGAGTTATATTATTACATACTGCCTAGAATGTGCCCAAACTCACCTCCACCCACTTCCTGGAACACCTGCCCACAAACCACCCTGCGCTGTCCACATGCCTGGTGCTGAAACCAGAGGCCAGCAGCACCAGTGAACACCTCTCAGGTCTGGGTCCAAGATGACAAAGGCTGGCACTGATGCCACATGGTCTGGTGGCGCTGCTTCCTCCACACCTTCCACTCCTATGCCCTGCATCCTCCCAGACCCTCAAAAGGCACCCCTGCCCCAGCCAGGTGAGTCTCCTGGAAATCAGCTCCTTCACGGACATAGCCTTCCCCTTGCCCAACACTCTCTGAACTCCAGCTTCTTCATTCAGAAGAGGTACCATTCCTGTTTAAGCTGGGACCAGGAAAGTGACTCTAGGGCAGTGTCGATGTTGCCAGACAATCAGTGGGTTTGTCCGCTGGGGCTGAGCCTTGAGCTCTCCCATGCCGTCCACAGCAGGTCCCGAGCCTGACAGTGCACCGTGCTGGGCCTGGGAGTGGCCGCAGCTTTGCCCTTCACTGACCCAGCTCCAAGAAGCTGCAGCAGACCTCCCCAGAGCCACTGGCCTCCTGCCAGGGGACTCTGGTGACCAAGTGGCCTTTGCCAGGGAGCTCCTTCAGGTCCTTAGAGCTGGACTAGTGTGAGGTGAAAGAAGCACCTTTTTTGGTGCAAAGTTTAAGAGGGAACCAAAAACTCAGATATCAAGATGCACACTATTTTAATGCAACATTTGTAAAAATCAAAATTAATACAAAAATCCACGATGAAAAAATATCAATTAAAGTTTCCAATAAAGACAGGACTGATTTAAATTAAAAACCAAAAAATAAAGATGATACTTTTTTGTCCCAGGTTCCAACAGGCTCAGCAGGACACTGTTACTCTTACTGGAATAAAAATACAGGTGGAGGGGCTTAACAAGGTAGATGCTACAAAACAGTCAAAATGCACATTTCAGTCATCAGATTCAAAAGAAAAATGTTGGGCTGTAAGAGTAAAATGCACCCTCACATGAGGTTCCTGCCTCAAAGAAGGGGGTGTTCTCTATCCTCAGCTGGGAGCCCTGGTCTCGGTGGCTATTACCGGGGTTGCACCTCAGACCCTGGACAGAGAACATGTCTACGTGTCAAGGAAGGGCCCACTCAGAATCCACCTCTATTTCCACCTCCAAGGGACACAGGATCCCGGGGCCTGGCTTCACCCACAGCGAGGGAAGGAGGGATCTAGGAGTAGAGCTTGGCCTTGGAGAACATGGACTTGCCGTTGGTGGGCCTAGCAGGTCTGAGCACACCATCTGCCTCCACTTAGGAAGATCGGAAAAAGCAAGATCAGCAGACACATGCACTTCTGCCAGCCAAGTCTGCTTTCAGAACCCAAAGGGGCCCTTTCAGAGGCCAGGGTGAGCAGAGGACGGGGTCCTGGGGTACACTGTGCTGCCCGCTGTGATCAAAGCAGGGATCTGGTGGGGATGTAAGACTGTGCTGCCACATTTTTGTATCTTACTCAAAGTTGTGTTTCTTCCTTTAGCGTCAAAGTGATCACAGCATTCATAGCTTTATTTCCCATTCAGCCTCCAAATCTGGACTCCGTGTTCCACGCCCAGGGGCTGAGAAGAATTTTGCATGGACAGCTTGCCAGGCGGGGCCCCAGGAGGGGCCATAGACCCTCCAAGCGCCTCACCTTGCTGTGCCTGCCCAGGAGGTTTTTTAAGGTTCTGCAGCTGTTCGTCCTGTCTTCGTGTGTCCACCTTTGACTCAGCAGCTCACCCCGGAACTCATTTTCTGAAGGTTTAAAAAAATACAGCGTCAGAGAAAGAAACTGAGACGGCTGCTGACCAGCTGTGCTGGCTCAAGTGGAGAAAGCAGGAGTATGTGCCAGTTACGCAGTCCACCTTTCTGGAGTCCACCAGAAGGGCAGGCAATAACGACAGCCCATGTTCTTGGGACCAGAAAAAAGCACCCTCTAACCTGGGCACTTTTTCCAGACTCTGAGCGCCTCACCTGCCTCTGCACCCACCCGGGCCAGCTCCATGCCCACAAACACAGCCTTTTCAACCCCAGGGGGCAGGTGCAAGTCCAGGTGAAGCCTGCCTTGGGCACACTTGGTATTTAAGCTCTCCAACGTTAAAATTGAGCTCACTGATAAGTAATCATTCACATCACAGCTAGGTCCTTCAGTGCCCCAGAAGAGTTCACAGTGCAAACGCACATGCAAAAAAGACTGCTGGGCACTCCTCCCAGGCCCCTGAGGCCACCCTCCAGCCCCAAGCTTGCCCCCCCCAGGACCACAGGATGCTTTGTCCTTGTCCCCGGTGTTTTTCCTGCCCCTGTGCCCTGCCTCTCTCCAGGGCAATGCCTCCAGTTAATATTTAATTCCTCACATAAATTCATATGTCTAAGCAGAGGCTGAGCACATCAGCTGGACATGACAAAGAAATGCCTTGTGTACCTAGTCCCTGCACGTCACTCCATGTTTCCATGGCAACCAGCCTTCTACAACTGCGGCGTTTCAAAAGAAGGTCATTAAGTAACCAACAATAAAACAGGAAATGAGCATTCCTGCATTCTGCTTCTTCTTGGGGAGCTCTGAGTTCTGCTGAAGGCAGCCCTGGCACACACATTAGCTTTTCCCCTTGGCGATTTTGATAAGCGTCCCCAAGCGCTGTTTTCTCTGGAGCCCGTGGGGGGCACACTGGGAGGGGCTGTCACACAGACACGTGACCCAGGACCGCACAGTGCCCCTCCCTTCTGTGGCCCAGCCCCGAGAGAGCCCTGAAGGGACCAGAGCTCTGCCCTCACTCTAATAAGGGAGCAGGCAACCCCCAAGAACTGCAAAGCTCTGTAAAATGGGCCCCGGGCAGGTGGGAGGTGCCTCTGAGTGGGGGCAGGGCACTTGCCCAGGTGATCAGATTCCCAAGGTGCTCAGATCTGAACCCATGGAACAGATGCCACAGCAGCTAACGAGAGGAGGGAGCAGAGAGCTCCACCCCACAGGGTGGAGGGATAGGGGAGCGGACTTGGGAGAGTCCAAACATGAGTAAGCAGGAGTCATGCTGGTCACACTGGTGACACGCGGGTGTGCAGTGGCCTCGATGGTGATGGACTGCAGCTAAGGTGTGTCCAGGCCACAGAACAGCTGGGCTTTGCTTCCCGCACATCCTGACACAAGCTGGGATGACAGGTGGGGGGTTGCAGGTGCCTGGAGTTAGCAGCTGGGAAGAAACTCATCCATGGCAGGACTGTCGCTGCCCCAGGAGCGCCTCTCCCACACTTGCTATCAGGTGCGAGTGGCAGGTGGGGGCATCTGGGAAGAAATGCCTGGGACCCTAATCCTCCCCAAACTCCTTGGTGCCAGGGCAGCTCTAGCCTCAGCCCCAGGGCCCACATCTGCTGGCCACAACCCAGGGCCTGAGAAACGCCCGCTGCAGGCAACACTGCCCATAGCCATACAGCAGCTTCTCTCAGCATGCTTGGCACTTGTCCTGGCACGCGGCACCCAGGTAGAATCACGTAGGAGAGCACGGCCTGCACCAGATCTACTCCTTCTATGGGAATTTCATGGCAGCAAACTGCAGTTCTGACTAGCGAGCCAGGAACACATGGCAGCCACACCTGGGTCCACACATAGGGAGGACCATCCTGGAGCCATGCTCGGGTCCATGCATGGGGAGGACCGTCCCAGGGTCACGCTTGGGCTCATATGTAGGGAGGATCATCTGGGGGCCACACTTGGGCTTACACGTAGGGAGGACGATTCCAGGGTCATGCTCGGGCCCATGCATAGGGAGGATCATCTTGGGGTCACGCGTAGGGGCGACTGTCCTGGGGTCATGCTCGAGCCCACGCGTGGGAAGGATAGTCCTGAGGTCAAGTGTAGGGAGGATCGTCTTGGGGGGGTCACACGTAAGGAAGACGGTCCTGGGTCCACACATTGGGAGGACCATCCAGGGGTCATGCATAGGAACGACCATCCTGAGCCCACGTGTTGGGAGGACCATCCCAGGGTCACGCGTAGGGACGACTGTCCTGGGGTCACACGTAAGGAAGACTGTCCTGGGGCCATGCATAGGGAGGAGCATCCTGGGGCCACACTCAGGTCCACACGTAGGACTGTCTTGGACAGTCAGCAGCTATCATTCTTCACTGTTCCCGAGATCCCTGGCAGTTCATGAGGCGCCAGACACTGAGCCTCACCCCTCTGGCCCAGCCCCCTGGCCGCACAGAGGAGCCCTGGCCTTGTGAGCCAGCCATGAAGTGAGCCAGCCGACCACTCGCAGCTGGCATGGCAGGCACAGGACACTCAGCCCACACAGAGCTCAGGTCACCCCTGGAGTCAGGCCACTGCAGAGGCCCTGAGAGGAGAGCTGTATGTGCCTGGGCTACCTAGAGCCCCTGCTGGGAGTGAGGGTCCTGCATGGGCTCTGGCATTCCACAACACAAGACTGTGCTATGGTGGGCTACCTCCCCCTCCTCAAATAAAAAGCAAATGACAGCAAGGCTAAGAAGGGCCAGGAGGGGTGATGGAAAAGCAAACGCTCCCAGAGTCCCCTTAGAGTTTGTATCTCTGGTGACCAAGGCCGGCTTTGAGGCCAAAGGCTATTAGTAGCCCCCCACTCCCAGCATGGGAAAGGAGGGCAGTCATCATAGGAGGGGTCACCTCTCAGCTTTCCCTTGCCCTCACAGTCAGTTGGGGTGTCTCCTTGCCATCTCCATGGAACAAGAAGCTGTCCTCTTCCTGTCCCGGCCCCAAAAAGAGGTGTGGTCTCTCTCGGCTGAGCCACCCCTCTCTGGGCCGGGTACCTCACTCCTTCCGATGCCTGGTGCAGATGCTGGTGGACAGTTGGGTAGTGAGCTTTTGTGGTGGGAGCTAGTGAAGAGTGTGTGTGCACATGTGCATTTGCGCTATGTGTGCATGTGTGTGTGCACGTGGCTGTGCTGCATGTGTACGTGCATGGTTGTTCTCTGGTTCATATGTGTGCACTGTGCGTGTGCTGCATGTGCACATGCATGGCCATTCTCTGGTCAAGTGTTGTCCATCATGGCCCATGGCACAGCCACTGCCTCCACTGACCATGAGCTCCTTGGAGACAAAGCTCATGGATCATTCATATATTATCACCACCAAAGTCCAGCCTAAGGTCAGGCCTGTCATGCTGCCCAGTAGCTCTTTGTTGATGAATGAATGAATGAATGAATGAATGAATGAAAAGATACCAAGTTGTGGTCATACCGGTCCAAACCATCATCTTCAGGCCTTAGATTTGTGTGTTGCACTTGGAACAATGGAAAGGAGAGGTGTGGCCCCCTCAAAGGATGTACTGGAATTTTTAGGAGGGAGATGTGTGACACCAGGCTGCAAATCAAAATTATCAACACACTCCCCTAAGTTGAGAAATAGTTGATGGAATGTAAGCATCACAGAGGGACATGGGTATGGAAAGAGCTACCACCGATCCCACCCCAGAGAGACACATTTACATTGTGCCTTGAGTGAGGCAGAGCACAGTGGCCTTGTGTGCACAGCACACAGCAGTGGCTGGAGCATCAAAGGGTTAGGAGGTGTACCCTGATAGAAGCAGAGACTGTGGCAGAAGGTCGAAAAGTGACTAAAACTTGGGGTGATAGAAATGAGATTCAAACAGACTTAGACCAATGTAATCCCTATCAAACTCCCAACTGCTTTTGCTGCAAAAATCAACAAGCTGATTCTAAAATTTCTAAGGAAATTCAAGAAATTCACAATAGCCAAAACCATTTTAAAAAGGAAGAACAAAACTAAAGAACTCACACTGCCCCATCTCAAAACTTGCTACAAAGCTATAGTAGTCAAAACAGTGTGGTGCTAGCATAAGGACAGACATATAAACCAGTGAGTACAACTAGAGGTCCAAAAATAAAAACACACATCTATGGCCAATTGATTTTCAACAAGAGCACTAAAACAATTCATGGAGAAAGAATAGGCTTTTCAACAAATGATGCTGGGACAACTGGATATCCACATGGAAAAAATGAAGTTGGACTCCTATCTCACCCCATACCTCAAAATCAACTCACAATGGACCATAGATCTAACTGTAAGAGCTAAAACTCTTAGAAGAAAACACAGGGGAAAATCTTCTTTTGTGTTAAGCAATGATTTCAAAAGCACAAGCAATAACAGAAAAAAATGATATATTGAACTTCATCAACATTTAAAGCTTTTCGTGAATTGCTGAGTGTATGTGTTGGGAATGTTTGTGTTTCTTGTAATTTTTTTTAATTAATAAAAAATTAAAAAATAAATAAATAAAATAAAATAAATTTAAAGCTTTTGTACTTCAAACCACACCATCAAGAAAGTGAAAGGGTGGAGAGAAAATGTTTGGAAATGACATATCTAATAAGGGATTTGTTTCCAGAATACAGAATTAAAAACTCTTAGAACTCAATAATAAGAAGAAAAGTAACACAATTAAAAATGGGCAAAGGATTTGAACAGGCATTTCTCCAAAGAAGTTACAAAGATGGCCAAAAAACACGTGACAAGATGCTCAACATCATCATCAGTCTTTAGGGTAATGTGATTCAAAACCACAGTGAGATACCACTAAACACAACCAGGATGGACATTAAGAAAAAAAAAACAAAAACAATAAGCAGACAATAACAAGTATCAGTTGGGACGTGGAAAATTGGACTTCTAATAAACTGCTGGTAGAAAAGTAAAACGGCTCAAGCACTTTGGATGCCAATTTAAACAGTTCTTTAAAATTTAAACATAGAGTTATTGTATGATCCAAAACATCCATTCATAGATGCATACCAAGAAAAATGAAAACACATGTCCACATACAGGCTTGTGCACAGCTGTGCACAGCAGCTTTATTCATACTAGCTAAAAAGTGAAAACAACCCAAATGTTCAACAACTGATAAGTGGATAAATAAAATGTGTTCTATCTGTACAACAGAAGATTATTCAGCTTTAAGAAGGAATGAAGGTCTGATACATGCCACAACACAGATGAACCCTGCAACATGATGCTAAGAAAACGAAGCCAGAAACAAAAAGCCATATATTGTGTAATTCCATTTATATGAAATGTCCATAATAGGCAAATCCGTCGAGACAGAGAGTAGATTAGTAGCTGCCTAAGGCTTGGGGTGGGGGTGGGCAATGTGCCGACGGAGAACGACCACTTTCAGTTATAGGGCTTCTTTCTCGTGTGACAAAAATGTGCGAAAGTTAAATTGTCATGATAAAGGCACAATAAATAAATTAAAAGCCGCCAAATTGTACACTTCAAATGGGGGAATGCTACAATGCGTAAATTATATCCCTAAAAAGTTGTTTTTAAAAAGAACTCAACAGCACATGTGGGGGCGCCCACATGGTCACAATCTCGGGGTGCTGGCTCCTGCCAGGGCAACTAGGGAGACCCCTAGCCTCAGCTCTGGCCACCGATGGGAAGGCCGGCCAGGCCCAGAGCAACCTGAGAGCAGCCACAGCACCAACACCAGGACCGTCCACTAGAAGTCTCGGTGTGCTTGGTGCAGCCATGGGGAACCGCCCAGCAGATGCTCCCCTCTGGAAATCATTTCCTGCCTCAAGGAAAGGCCCCCGCCCTGGAAGCGCAGAGTGGCCAGGGTTTGCTGTGTCCACTGCCCCTGTGGCTGGCCAGATTGAAGAGAACACCCAGGAGGGAGGGAGAAGGGTTAGGCCAGAAACATCGGAAAGCCCCTGTGCACCAGCCCACGGGCCCCAGCAGCCGAGTGGGGAGGCCCTGGGCAAAGGCCCCTGGCGCCCAGAAGGCCACCATCTTGACCAGCCTTGGCCCAGGGAGCTCTGGGGCAGCAGGAGCCTGCACTGGGCGAGTGGACAGACGTTTGGGGATACACAGCCCACCCACCTCATAGAAGATGGCCTGGAGGGGAGCAGCAAGGCCAGGGCCAGGGGACTGGACGGAGCTGGGGGCGTGACAGGGGAGTGGATTTGGAGGATGGGACACCACTGTCTGATTTCCCAATCTGGAAGTAAAACATGAACCAAATTGGAAAATACAATAGAAGAGGTGGGAGACAGAAGTGAAGAAATCTTCTCAAAAAGTGAGCAAAAAGATAAAGAGATAGAAAATAAGGAGAAAAAACTGAGAAAAGGGGAGGACCTGACATCAATTTGGGAGTTCCAGAGAGAATCAAGAAAATTGGAGAGAAAGAGTATAATCAAATAATATAAAATTATTTTCCAGGACTAAAGGAAATTGTTTTCTTACATAAAAGGCCCATGAAGTACACACGCAGAGGAAGCAGTCTGCCCTGCATCCAAGCCAACCATTGCAGGGATGCTTCTCACAGCGTCCAGGGGACAGGCCCGGCACAGCCTGTGGTTCCCCAGCACAAGGGGTGGGCTCTCGGTTCCAGTCCAGCCTGAGGACCACCGTATCCGGCTGCCCCAGACAGACCCAAACATGTGGGGACACACCCCGGCCTCTGCAGATGGGGCACCCCAACCCTGCTGGGGTTCCAACAATCACCCTCACTCTAACCTCTCACCCCTCACCTCTCACCCCACACCTTTACCTCTCACCCTTAACCTCTCACCCCACACTCTCATTTCTAGCCT
>PVIY010054047.1:0-14392 GCA_004026745.1 Myrmecophaga tridactyla | reverse complement strand
AATGCCTGACCCACGGGACTCTGGGAGATAATAAATGTTTGTTGTCGTGAGCTACTAAGTTTGTGGTAATTTGTAATGCAGAAATAGGTAACTAATACAGCTGATGAAACCTCCTGCCAAGAGGCTCACTCAAGACCCTGGACTTGTAACTCCTTCGTCTTCTCCAGCAGGTTCAGTCCTAGGTCTGCTGGTGGGGAGCCACTCTATTCCTTGCTCCTTTTCAGAGTAGCATGTCTGTCCCTCTCCTCCCAGTTTTTTTCTCAACTCTATTTAGCAGCATCAGCTTTCATTGTGATGCAAGTTTATGCCCCTGTGTTGGGGATTGAATCATGTTCCCCACTAAAGGCATGTGCAGGTCCCAACCCCTGGTCTTGTGGGTGTGAACTCATTTGTCAACAGAATCTTTGAAGGTGTTATTAGCTCAGGTGTGGTCAGACTGAATGAGGGTAGACTGTCATCCAACATGGCTGAGATCTTATAAACAAAGGAAATGAACACAGAAGGAGAAACCACAGGGAGAAATCAGAAGTTGGAAGTCAACAGAAACCTATACAGAAAGGAGAAGATGCTACCATGTGCACTGCCTCATGGTGGGAAAGCCAGGGAACCCCAGAGATTGCCGGCCAACCAGAAGATACCAACCCCGGAAGGAAGCAAGCCTTCTAGCCTCTGAGCCATGAGCCAGTAAATTCCTGTTGTTAAGCCAACCCATTGTGTGGTATTTGTTTTCACAGCTAGGAAACTAACACAGCCTGTCTCTGTTTTTGTCTCCACAGTCAGCCGTAACAGAGATCGAAGTACCCACAGGCCAGATAGGACCCTAACTTGTGCTTTATTTGATCAGCATTTTGTTTTGTTCTGTTTTCTCTTTTTTTCTTAATAAAGAAGTTGTGGGTGTATGAAATGATCATGCATAAAATACAGGATTCCCACATACCACCCTATTATTAACAAGGATGTTTTTGATTAAACATGTAAAAATAACCATGAAAGAAAATTAAAAGATATTAGAGGGTGGTACAACAGTGGTTCAGTGGCAGAATTCTCGTCTGCCATTCCGGAGACCTGGGTTCAATTCTTGGAGCCTACCCATGCAAAAAATAAAAAGGTATTAGAACACAACAAGAACAACAAAGCTAGAAAGGAGATAACAGCACAATAAAGATTTCAACAAACTTTTAGAGGCAGACAGAAGAATGATGACTGACTTAGCCTAGTAAAGGAAGCACTTCTTGGGTATCCACAGAACATTTTGAACGTTCCTTGGTACGCTAAACATAGAACTATCATATGACTCAGCAATTCAAGTTCATGTATATACCCCAAATAATTGAAAACGTATGTTTAAACAAAAATTTGTACAATAATGTTCATAGCAATATTATTCATAATA
The DNA here is from genome assembly GCA_004026745.1 of Myrmecophaga tridactyla. Lineage (NCBI taxonomy): Eukaryota > Metazoa > Chordata > Mammalia > Pilosa > Myrmecophagidae > Myrmecophaga > Myrmecophaga tridactyla. The sequence continues at coordinate 12,999 of PVIY010054047.1, read as the reverse complement.
GGCAAAAGGTGAAAACAACCAGATGTCCATCAACAGATGGATGGATAAATAAAATGTGTTGTAACCATACAGTGGACTATTATTCAGCCATATGAAAGAATGAAGTACTGATAGATACTACAACATGGATGAATCTTCAAAATATGCTAAGTGAAAGAAGCCAGACACAAAAGGCCATATATTGTATGGTTCCATTTATATGAAATATTCAGAATAAGGAAAATTCATCAAGATGGAAAGCAGATAAGTGGTTTACTGAGGTTGCATTTTCGAACTAGATAATGGTGATGGTTACACAACGTGTGAATATGCCATAAAAGCCCACTAAATTGTACACATTAAAGTGGTTAAAATGTGGGTCTAATTTTTAAAAGTGGGTCCAATTTGCTCTGAATACCCCATGCGAAGGCTCAGGGATTGTGGAACAAGAAATCTCATAAAGAAGACACTAGGTGAAAGGGTGAAAATAGGGTAATTGGTTGGGATAATTGCACATAAACTAGTTAGAGCTTATGCCCTCCAAACACTCTGAGCACCCTGGCAATAACCCCTCTCCTCAAGCCCTGTGGCAGGCAGCAATGGCTTCCTCTTTGGGTGAATTGAAGCCAAGAATCTCCATGACACAAGCACAGTTCTGTATTAGGAACAATGGAATATGGGCATGAAACAAGGAAACTGAGTGAGAATTTGTCTACGGATGAGTATAATCTGTTTGCAGAATGCCAATAGCTTGGCTTATAAATACAAGGCAGGAGATTGGAGGGCTGTTCTTGAGCTAAATTAAAGGGTTCCATGAAAAAGATAGAAAGACTGACATTAAGGGTTCTCCCAGAGAAAATGTTGGCTACATTCTCTGCCTGACAGAGAAGCCCACCATTTAACAAATCTCATTGATACACAGAGCTTCCAACTAACTTTTAGTGCCCTAATCCTAAAAATGCATAGACAATTAAGGATCGCTAGTAATTTGAGAAAAATCATCAATAGAAAAGCCAGATATCAAGACAAATTGAAGAAAGGGAAATGGAAGAAGTAGAGAAAATTCAGGGTTCAGAAGAAAGCTTTTAAAAATATAAATCAATAACTTAGAGGAATAAGAGAAGAGATGAAACAAGAATAGGACACTACTAATAGAAATGACAGCAATGGCAAGGGAACAATCAGAGAATGAGAAAGTAGACCTCGAAATCAAAATTAGAATAACCAAAATAAAAACTTCATGAAGGATTCTATTGGTCATGGCTCACACAGAGAAGAACCACTATGAATGTTATGGAATAAGACATTTTTTAAAGGAATTTAGATATTACATAATTATGGGAGAAATTGGAAAAGAAAAGTTTCTAAAGGGGAGTTAGAGGATCCAGGAAGAGTTCATAAGCAGATCTTCTGAAGCACAAGTGATGCTGGAAACTCGTGCTGCTGGAGTGACACTATGAAATGTTATGGGTGTAGAAGTCCATGGAAGGTTGTTTCCTTTTCATACCTCCTACTTCTTTCATACCTCCTACTTCCATGAGTTTGTAGCCAAATAAGTGGTTGTGGGGCTTGAAGTCACTGTTATCCATGGAAGAAGAGCTGGACACAGAGACTATGTGGAGTAGGAATGAAGGACCTGCTGGCACATCTGAGTGAGTCTGTGACCACCTCACCATGATGAGCTCCAGCAGGTAATATCCGCTATTTCAAGTCCGTCTCCCAAAGCTTAACATAAATTTCTCTTTTGGCCAGCTATAACTCAAAAACATACAGAGAAGGTGATTTGGAGAAAGCATAATCCCAGTATAGTCAATTCAACATGGTACAAAATCATCACTGTGGAACTACTCATGGAAGAGGGTTCTGTTAAATGTAGTCCCAGGTTAAGCAAGCTAAAAAAGTACAAAATCACCAAGATATCAGGGAATTGAACAGAAATAGACAAATAGATCATGAGAAAACAAGAGAGAAAGTTTAAAAGTTTGAGTTAGTCCAAGAGGTCTGTTCTAGTTTGCTAGTTGCCAGAATGCAACACACCAGAGACAGATTGGCTTTTAATAAAAGGGGATTTATTTCATTAGTTCTTCAGAGGAAAGGCAGCTAACTTTCATCTGAGGTTCTTTCTTACGTGGGAAAGTACAGGGTGATCTCTGCTGGCCTTCTCTCCAGGCCTCTGGGTTCCAACAACTTTCCCCAGGGTGATTCCTTTTTCTGCATCTCCAAAGGCCTGGGCTGAGCTACGAATGCTGAGATGAGGTTTGCCAAGCTGCTTGGGCTGTGCTATGTTGAGCTCTCTCATTTAAGCACCAGCCAATTAAATAAAACATCATTCATTGCAGCAGGCACGCCTCCTAGCCGACTGCAGATGTAATCAATAACAGATGAGGTTCATGTACCATTGGCTCATGTCTACAGCAACAGAACTTGGTGCCTCCACCTGGCCAAGTTGACAACTGAATCTAACTACCACAAGGTCCAAAATTCAAATGAAAGAAATTATTGAAAAAGAGAACAAGTAAACCAAAGGAAAGGAAATTATCCAAAAATTGAAGATAATGCCCCAGAATTGAAGGGAATTAGTGCCTAAACTGAAAAGTCTCATCAGGCATCTAATGCAATGAATGAAAAGAGAGCCAAGGCTCATAAATATGAAATTTCAGATCAACATGGGTAAAAACAAAACACCAAAAGTCTCTAGGGAGAAAAAAAAACAGGTCACACAAAAGGGAGTAGGAATCAGAAAGTGCTAGCATTCTCAAAGACAACATTGGAAATTATAGGACAGTGGAACAATGTCTTCAATATCCTGAGGAAAATTATCCTGAGTTTTCAACCAAAAATTCTAGACCTAGTCAAAATAATCAAGTGTATGCATGGAATAAAGACATTTTCAAACAAGTTAGGACAAAAAAAATTTCTCCTTATGCATCCTTTCTGGGAAAGTTACTGGAGTGTGTACTACACAAAAACAAAATATGGAATAATTCCAGAGGGCAGCTATTAAAAACACTGAAAAAGAGATCAGACTTCAATTAGAGATATGAATGAAGCTGATATGGGTAGGACTAAGGTAAATCAGAATACAGAGTACAGGATGATATTGACTGTATTTTAAAACTTCAACTTCTGTGTGAGACCAAAGAAAGAGATGTTTATTTGGTGCAAAATTTATATTTTTGGTAGCACACTATCTAATCTAACCTGTGTGATCAGCTTATTTGAACACCATAACTACACGGAAACTTGAATAGGGTGTGAGATATTGTTGGTCTTTATAAGGTTAGTCTGATAACCCTATACATCCCAGAGTAAGCTGGGCAGAAGATAAAAAAGTATTTGCAAAGTCCCCTTAAGGGACTAGGGAAAAAAGTGGAAATATTAAAACTCCCCATCTGGGGAAGACTTGATATTTTTGCAAGCATTGGGGACTGCCAATTTGATAGGGCAGGCCCTCAATCTTGGGGTTTGCCTTTATGAAACTTATTCCTGCAAAGGAGGAGCTAATCCTACTGATGATTATGCCTAAGAGTCACCTCCAGAGAATCTTTTTTGTTGCTCAGATATGGCCTCTGTCTCTAAGCCAGCTCTGCAGGTGAACTCACTGCTCTTCCCCTTATGTGAGACATGACTCCCAGGGGTGTAAATCTCCTTGGCAACATGGGAGAGAACTCCCAGGGATGAGCCTGACCCTGGCATTGTGGAATTGAGAAAGCTTTCATGCCAAAAAGTAGGGAGAGAAATTAAACAAAATAAAGTTTCAGTAGCTGAGAGATTTCAGATAGAGCCAAGAGTTCATTCTAGAGGTTATCCTCATACAATATATAGATATCCCTTCTCAGTTTTTGGTGTATTCGAGTAGCTAGAGGGAAATACCTGATACTGTAATCCAATAGTCCTGATTCCTGAAAATGACTGTATAACTATATAGCTTTTATGGTGTGGCCATGTGATTGTGACTGACACTTTCTTTATAAAGGGTATGGACAGATGAGTAAGAAAATAAAGACAAAAATAAATAAATAATAGGGGGATGGGGGTGTGTTAGCTTGCAAGCTGCCTGATTGTGATATACCAGAACTGGAACAGTTTCTAAAAAAGGAGAATTTAATAAGTTACAAGTTTACAGTTCTAAGCCTATAAAAATGTCCAAACTAAGGCATCCATGAAAAGAAACCTTAATTTAAGAAAGGCTGAAGGATCAGGAAGTTTCATGGCTGGCATCTGCTGAGCTCCATTTTTTTCAGCCTCTGTTCCTGTGGATGTTCCTCACTTTGCTTCTCTTGGCCTGGCTTCTCTTGGCTCTCTCCAGGTTCTGGCTTGCTTATCATCTTATGGGAAGGCACATGGCAATGTCTGCTGAGCTCCAAGAGTCTCCAAACATCCAGATCTCTCTCTGTAAGCTCTGAGGCTTCTGTTGTTTCTGACTCTCTCCAAAATGGTTCCTCTTTTAAAGAATTCCAGTAAACTAATCAAGACCTTCCTGGAATGGATGAAGTCACATCTCCATCTAATCAAAAGGTCATACCCACAATTGGGTGTGTCACATCTCCATGGAGATAATCTAATCAAAAGTTTCCAACCTACAGTATTGAATCAGGATTAAGAGAAGCAGCTGCCTCCACATGATTGGATCAAAATTAAAACACGGCTTTTCTGAGGCACATAATACTTTCAAACTAGCACATGGGCTATGGGATGTTTTGGATGTTCTTTTTTACTTTTATTTTTTATGTTATTCATATTTTTATATTTTGGAGAAACAAAAATGTTCAAAAACCAATTGTGATGATGAATCTACAGCTATATGATGATACTGCGAATCTGATTGTACACTTCAGGTGATTATATGGTATGTGAATATATATCAATAAAACTGCATTAAACAAAAAGAAATAGTATAAGTACCAGAAAAAACAGCTAAAAAAATTACTGCGGATGGGGAAAAGTGGGGCAGGCAAGTTCTGCATTTTTATTATCAACTGTTAATACTTTTAGAATTTTCTTTAAATATTGAATTAAATATGCATACATATTAATTTAATTAGAATATTTTAATGGAATGCTTACATAAAAATCCATATTTCTATGTTGGGCAACAATTTCTGGAGCTAAGTAAGGACATGTGCCCTCTACTTTGCCTTAGTCCCCACCACTCCCACATGTCTGCCTATTTCATATCCAGGCCCTTTAATGATCTGATGTGGGAACTTCTGCTCTAGATGTGGGGAAATACCTGTAAAGTAAATCTAGAAGGAGGAAGGAAAATATCTGAAGGAATGGGGCAGCCTTAACTAGCTGAACAGATAATAAGGGAAAGAATGAAAGAACAGGATACTCTCGGGATTCTCAGGAAAGGAAATTAGTTCTGGCAGGGACTGGAAAGGAGGGCAGCCAAGAAGTGAAAGAGACCTGGGTGTGAATGTGCATCTGAGGAGGAAAGCGTAATCTGCTCCAGAGGGGCAGAGTGGTAAGTAACATGGTATAGAGTAAGTGTGGGTCATAGGATGTCAAGTCGAGGGAGTCAGATCCAAGACAGCTAGCAATAGGTTTGGAGTAGAGTTTAAACTTGGCAAAGTAAAGGGGTCCCAGATGCAGGCTCTTGATAATCCAGAGGGGGATGCTGAGCCTTTGCCCTTTTTTTCTGCTGCCCCATGGCACGAGTCAGGTCAACCTGCTTCATGGCCAGGCTAAACAATGGTCAATGACAACCTCCAATGAAAATGTAGCCCCTGCTAGGCTATCTCTGATAAATGGCCAGCTTTTATTTTTATTGAATCTTCATTTACAGACCACATTTCTCTTCCTTACGAGGTAGGAAGGCCAGGAGCTGAGTAAGATCCCAGATGTCTGAAGCATGCAAAGCATTCCCCAGCCTTGAGAGTTGCTTGGAAGGGGCGGCACTGGGTGGGCCTCACAGACCAGATGTCCTGGAGGCCCCTGTGTGAGGATTTCAGCCTCATCCGAAAGCTCTCTGGGAGCCAGGGTCTGCTTTAAAGCATCTTCTCCTCCGAAAGTGACGTGGAGCCATCATTTTCTGCTCTTGGCAGCAGCACAAACCTTTCACTTAGACCTGATGTACTGTGTGAAAACAGGAGTGTGCGGGCCATTCATTCCCAGCCCTGTCAGCCAGGAGAGCGGCATTTCCCTCAGGACCCATCAGGAGGGAAATTGTACGTCCCGTTCACCAAATAGAACCCAGTCCCCAGTCTTAAGCTGTAGCCCCCAACCCTTTCTGCATGGGATTGGCTTCTTCCCTCTTTGGCACTGCCTGGTGTATTCTTCTCTGGCCCCCGATATAACCAAATTCACAGGGGATGATACCACTCTGTGACACATGGAGAGACTGAGTCTAATTATCTGCAGAACCTCCAGCCTTGTTGTTACCGAGTGAGAGTAGCCAACCAGGCTGTAAGAGTCAGTCCTCAGCAGGGCTGAGGGCAACGGGGACCCCACCATGCCGCTAAGTACTTTCACAGGGTTTCTTCGGGGGAAAGCGTTGCTCAGAAAATGTTGCAATCCATATTTTTTCCAGATGTGAGGGTGAGCTGGCTCCAATATCTGCCACCCAATACATATTTGTAATGCTTTATGGCACTTTTTGTTTACAAGTCTGACCTTCCCCATTGGATGGCCAGCCCCTCAAGGGCTGAGATCATGTCTTACTCTGAGCATATGGTAAGCAAGGAAAAGCTTGTAGAATAAATGGGCCATGCTTGTTAATTGATTTATTAAGTGTAGCAAGGGTCAGGGTTTCCGGGGAAAAGAGCCGAATGTGCATTCCCATCCTGAAGATCCTGGGATATTGGGGTGGGATTCCAGGGTCACTCTCTTCTACCCTCCTCTTGGCCTCCTGAGGATTTGGAGGCTGCACAATTTGGATTCCAAGACTTTGAGATTTGGTTGAAATTTGAAAAAAAAAAAAAGGAGAGGGTTCAATGGGAAGAGGCAAAATGATTGAGCACCTACTGAATGTGATGCATTGCACTGGGCGCTTTTGTTTCTGTGAAATCTGTTATTGTTTCTGTCTAGATGGGGAGAGCAAGGCTGAGAAAATAACTTTTCCATGTGAAGAGACAGCAGCGGTGATTAGCAATGGCCTCTTCTTGCCAGTGCCATGGTCATTCGTGTTCTCTTTTAGGCAGTGGTGCTGGTCATGGTGCCACCAGGTGGGGTCACCATGGTGAGGAAGGTTGATGCCAACTAGAGGAAGTATCTGGGAACTGGTATGTGACATACTGGGAGTACTTGGGGAAGGAACAAGAAAAGGCTTAAGCTCCCTATATAGACACTGGTTGGGGTCCCTTAAGTGAAAAACAGCTGGGATTATTGCCTGCAATCTGATTGTGTCCCAAGGCTACCATGACTTCAAGGAGCAAGGGTCTACATGCACATGAGCAGAACCACACATTCCATTGCAAATAAAAGGTTCCTGGTTCTGGGTGCCAATCTTTTCACCTGAGCAACCAGACCAGAAGAGATCTGCAATGTCATTAGGAAGTAAATAGATCCTTGCCTGGACCCTGAATTGGTCCTGGTGTACCGTGAGACCACACTTTATCTCCCAACCATATTCAGCAATTTTCCCAATTCTTCTTCAGGGGAGCATCCAGAAACCTTCCCAAGCCTCCAAATTTGTGACTATGGAAATTTTATCTGACCTGCTTTTTCCTGAATCACATTTCCGACTAGAGCCGTGTATTTTCCATACACAGCCAAACATCCACCCCTTTACAACCTGAACTAAAACCATAGGCCACAATAAAATGGCCATTCTTCAAAGAAACACTGAGCTTGCTTTTTCTGGTTCCTAAGAAGGACACTTCCTGATCAGTAGATGTGCTGGTTTGAAAGGATTGTGTGCCCTAGAAAAGCCATGTTTCATCCTGATCCGATCTTGTGGGAGGAACCGATTCTTTTAATCCCTACTCAGTTCTACAGGTTGGAAGCTTGATGAGGTTATCTCCACAGAGAGGTGACTCAGCCAATTCTGCGTATTAACCTTGGATTAGAAGGAGATGTGACTCCAACCATTCCAGGTAGGTCTTGATTAGTTTACTGGAGTCTTGTAAAGGAAGAAACATTTTGGAGAGAGCCATGAGAACCATAATAGCCCAGACCTTTGGAGATGAAGAAGGAAAATGCCCCTGGGGGAGCTTCATGAAACAAGAAGACTGGAGAGAAAGCTAGGAGACATCACCACATTCGCTGTGTGCCTTTCTGCTTGAGAGAAACCCTGAACTTCACTGGCCTTACTTGAGTGAAGGTAACCTCTTAATGGTGCCTTAATTTGTACATTTTTATAGACTTGCTTTAATTGGAACATTTTTACAGCCACAGAACTGTAAACTTGCAACATAATAAATTCTCCCTTTTTAAAAGCTGCTCCATTTCTGGTATGTTGCATTCCAGCAGCTAGCAAACAAGAAAAGTAGTGAATTACATAGTCCTCTTGAAATATGGGGGCTCCATGGTTAGCTAGAGCCCCTAGCTAACTCCTCAAGCCAGTGACTGTGATATAAATCTATCTCAGGATATTGATAAATTCTTCCACGTCATAGACCTTCCAGGCCACCCTCCTCCTCCACTAATTATCAAAACAGCTAACGTTAAATCTGATACTTACGAGGGTCAAATTCAGAGGCTACAAACTGGGAGCTCATAAGCTTTGTCCAGCCCACTGATATTTTGTTTGGCCAGCACAGTATTTAGAAACATTGGCTTGGTTTTGACCACTGGTTTCTTTTGAAAATTTGGAAGATTTGGCCCTAGTACTTGACCCTAATCAGCAGGAGGTATGAGATGTCAGCTGCCCTTTTAGGTGAACAATATACCTTCTGAGATCTGTGCTTCTAACTATTCCATTCATCTTACAGCCCATACTTCTCTTATTTAACTGGCCTGCCTGCCCTTGGTGGGCTTTTAAGATTTTGAGCCCTCATCAGTTCACCCAGTTTTCCTGGGTATGTTATACACACCAGCACCACAATAAGCTCATTGCTGGGCCATTTTCTTTTTTATATATATACTTTTTCTCTAAGTTAGCGCATTTAATCCCATGACTTTAAATACTCAGCCTATGTTTAAAAGTCCTGAATTTATTCTCAAGCCTACAGCTCTACTCTGAACTCTAGACTCATATAAGCAACTACCTACTTGATATTACGATTTGACTGTCGCATAAATGTCTCATACCCAACATGTCCAAAGCTGAACTCTTGATTCTCTCTTCCATTCTCAAAATACCAACAACCTTGAGCCATCAGATCTTTCACACCTCAGTACAAGACAACACCCATCCAGTTATTCCAGCCAGAAATCAGTCATCCTATATCATTCCTTCCCCTTTAACTCTCACATATAATCCATTCATTCTCCTGTCAATTCTACCTCCTAATTATATCTCAAATCTTCCCACTTCTCTCCATCCCCATCACTACCATGATGGTCCAAATCATCATTATGTATCACTCAAATTATTGGAATAGCCTCCTAACCCCTTGCCACTAAAGCATGGTTCACAGCCAACTGCATAGGTATCACTTGTGTGCTTGTTAAGAATACAAAATCCTGGGCCACCTCCTGAGACAGAATCTGAATTTAAACAACACTCTTCAGGTGAGATGCACTGAACTAATAGTGTTCATTTTCCCCACCCTCCAGCTTTTTCCTGTCCAATAAAGTAATCCTTTGAAATGTAAGCTAAATCACTTCACTTCCATTTTTAAAAATCCTTTATTGATATTTTATAACACTCAAATAATATACAAACTCTTTACTTTGGTCAAATGTATAAGCCAGTGCTTGCTATGTCTTTGACTTCCTCCTGTTCTACTCTCATCTTCATATTCCATTGATATCAGCTGAATATATAATGGGCATCTCACAAATAACATGCCCAAACCAGATGCCCCATTTTCCTCCACATGAGTTTACTATGCACTTATCTCAGTAAACACCACCAGCATTTACTCCCTTGCTCACATTTCCTCAGACCCTACCTCCAATCCAACAGCAAGTCTTGCTTGCCTCACCTTTAAAATATATCATGACCCCAGTCATTTCTTCCAACTTCCATAGCCTCCACCTAGTCCAAGCCTCCATTATCTCTCACTGAGACTCACATAATAACCTCCTAACTCACCCAGCTTCCACTTATGTCTCTCTACGTTCCCTTCCCTACATAGATTCTGAAATCCTATTTTGAATTGGATGAAGTCACTTCCCCATACTTAAAACCTTCCAGTGACTCCCCATCACACCCAAACTGAAACTCTACCTCTAGCCTACAGCCTGCTGTCTGAACTGACCCCATCCAACATCTCTGACTTCATCTCCTACCACACTCTGCACCTAGTCATCTCAGGTCCCATGGCTTTTCTGTTCCTCATGTACCCCAGCTCATTCCCACCCAGGTGTGCTCTTGATGCGCTCAGATTGGGTGGCTCTTCCCGGGAGCTTCATATGCCTCAGATGTCCACTCCAAGCCATCTGCCCAAAGAGGTCTTCCATTCCATCCTTTTAGAATAGGACTGGCCAACTGTCCCTATCCCCCAATTACTACTTCCTTTCTTGGCTTTATTTGTCTTCAAAATGCTTATTACTTACTTTGTTTATCTGTTTACTTGTTCTATGTCTGCCTGTCTGTCTCAGTCCATGGAATAAATGTGGCCTAAGAGCACGAATCACTACATTCCCAGCACATTGATGGGATTTCCAGGGGTAACGTATAAAAATACAGGATTCCTTGTTAAATGTAAGCTTCATATAAACAATGAATAATCATTTTATTATAAAATATGCCCCATCCAATTTTGGCGGCACAAGTATACTCAGATTTTTTTCAATTTTTATGTTTATCTGATATTCAAATTTTTTTAATCTCGCTTTCCTTATGTAGAATAGTGCCTGGAACACCATCAATTGTCAAGCATTTCTATGAAATGAATGAATATGGGGATAAGCGAATAATTAATAGCTTGCAGTTTTTAAATTTGTCATGAGGAGTGACCAGGAAGCATTTTCAATATCTGAGAAAAAAAAATGTCCCTCTAAGTATTCAGGTCAAGGGCAGTGCCCACATTGAAGTCCAGTGTAGGGGTCATCTTCAGGAAATCTATTTTGTTTGTATTCATGCTTCTCTTTTCAAAGAAGAGTACCAGTTAAGTTAGTAGGCCTGATGCTCTGATTTGAGATAGTAGGTATTAATGAAATTTGAAAAGTAAGTTAAAAAGAAGAATATCAGCATGCATTCGGAATGGTGATAACGCACTCTCACATATATTTCTTCATTGGAGCCTTTAAACAGCTCCAGCAGGACTGGATAGCCTCATTTTACAAATGGAGAAACTGAGCTTTCAAGAGGCTCAATGATTTGTTCAAGATTGCACAGCTTGGAATTGATAAAGCAGTACTTTGAACCTAGATTTTCTAACTACAAGCCCAAAATGCTTTCTAGCGTATCGCATTACTTCCATAAATACACCAAGCAGAGGAATTACTACAGAGGAATTACATGTGTAAACAGAGTTAAAATCCCCACACTTGGTCATGATACTTTTTGGGCAATGGCCATCAGCCAACCCTTGGCCCGCGGCTATGAAAGAGCTCTGGGATCAAGAGGGCCACCCCTTTAAATATTTTGTGTTCTTTGCCTTTTTTTTCCATAAAAGACGGCCATTTTAATGTTCAATCAGCCTCAACTACATTTATTTCAAGCAGTTAGGCTCCACGAGGAACCAAGAAACCGAAAGCAGTGTCTAAATTTGGGCTTCAAAATCTGTTTCCAAGTATTAATTTTGAGTGGAAACAATTTTGGTTGAATTTGGGGATTATAAATATCCCCCAAGAGTTTTTCAGCTCTTGGCCGCCTGTCTCTAGGTTTCACTCCGGTTTCAACCTAGGGGGTTGTTAGATTAGAAGTAGACAGCTTTGGCATGCGGTTACTCTAAGCGCCTGTAGCCGTCTTTAAAACATGATCTAGAAATGTTGATATTATAAATGACCAGTTCTCCAAAATAAGGTTTGCAAGAGTAGAAAGTGGAGTCGGATGCCAGAAAGGCTTCGAAGGAGGATTTCCATTCAGAGAGATCTGGTTACCTATTTAATAACAAAGAAGAAAGAAAAAAAATCTGGAGGGCTGCAATTCATACACTTTTGGACCTAAAACAATGGGCTCAGTGGGGACCCCTGAATTTATAACTCTTTGGAGGCACAAACTTTACCCACTAGTGCAGGAGCCGTGGATAATTTTAGACAGACAGTCACTGAAAAAAATTCCTGAGATATTAAGGGGCACCCAAAGTCACTCACAGTGGGGTGGTGTTTCATTTGGAATAAATAACACAACAAGAGAAGCTATGCCTCTAAAATGCTGTGGTAATATTACACCAAGAGGGGGAATATTTAAGGAAAAATCAAAGTATACTTTTAAGTCAGTTATGGCCTTGTAAGCCAGGAGTTCAAATCCAACTCCATCATCTGAAAATATTACCATTTAAAACCACAATTTTTGCACTTTCCTTAAGTGCACAGACACTGTGTTTTGTGCACATAAACTCAACCAGCATCTGCAAGGAAATGGCCCCATTCCTGTTCTACGTAGCCCATAATTTTGTGGTTATTTGTGTCCTAGAGTTTTTGTGTTTTCCTCTTAAGGTGTGTAAGAGCTTCACTGCTGATGAAGTGTGAGCTGTGATGGTTGGAGAAGGCCATTCCTGAAGTTATTGTTCAGGATAGAGTGAAAGGGAGAAACAGGCCCTGAGTTTCAGAGCTTGGTAACTGAGGCTAGAATGGAAGGGGATTTTTCCCTCCCCAAAAATCCAGAATCAGTAGGAGCAAAAGTTAAAACTGAAGTATCATCATACTTTTCCCAAATGGAAAAGTGAGACTGGCTGCAGGAGACAAATCCAAAGGGTCAGAAACTGGCAGAGGAAAATGGAATTCAGTGTAAGAGCAGACATGCTATTACCAGTTGATCTCAGAGAGATGCCCACAGAGGTGAAATGGAGTCTCATACCTACA
>PVIY010054046.1:0-14389 GCA_004026745.1 Myrmecophaga tridactyla | reverse complement strand
TTTAACTTTGGAAGGCTCTCCCTGCTGAGGGCATGGTCGAGACAGAGGAGAGGTTGTAGGCTGGTTTTAATGGCTTCAATTTGCCAAGCCCTGGGGTCTGAGTTTCTTTAGAGAGGGATTCCACCTAAGTTGGGCTTCACCCCTCCCCTGGGGAAGGCTTAGGTGGGAGACAGCCCTGAAAGCAGTCTGTTTCTGCCTATGCGTGGGGCAGTTGCAGCCTGAGAAGTCCCGCCGCTGAAACCAGAGGCTGCCAAGTCTCCATAGAAACCGCCAGGAAAACCCCCGTTTTGTCCCCTTTCCTCTTTTTCAGTTAGCCCAATAAGCGACTTCTGACTTGCCCAGTTTCGCGTGAGCTGGGGGCCTATTTTTAGTAATCAGAATTTGTTTATTAATGCCACAATTGGTGCTTGGTTGGACTCAGTCCCCGCTACTCTTTCCTTTCCCTCCGAGAAGCCAACTATGGGGGAGGGGCGCCGGGCACGGGCCGCCAAGGCTTTGGGGAACTCACGGTTCCGGAGACTTGCAATCGGTCTAGCTGCTCCAGACCTGGGCATGCTGTGTTTCCTGTCACTATCGTGGTTCCGGGAGCTGTTCTGTATTGTTTCTGGTTATCTAGTAGTTGTTCTGGAGGACGAACTAAAACGCGCACCTTGCTAAGCCGCCATCTTGGCCCCTGATCTGATTATTGAACATGCACAGATTGATTACATGGTCAGTCACAGAACCTATGTAAGAAAATGGTGGAATGAGATATAGGTGACTTGTAGGTTAAAGTCTAAGCTACTGTGCACATCAGGTGAGCACATTTTGTTTAGATCTAGTCTCGGTTATCAAAATAACTTTGGATTTAGGGTAGGTTAGTTCTGGGTTGACCCAAGACCCTTCATTAATAAGCATTAGTGCTTGCCTTTGGTGATTACAAGACTCTAGAGTTGAAAAACTGGATAACCAGGGGTGGGCCACAGTGGCCACATGCCAGAGGGCCCAGGTTTGATTCCAGGTGCCTGCCCGTGTAAAAAAAAAAAACTGGATAACTGGGACAAATGAAGTTTAGTCAAAGGGTTTTTGCAAACACAGGGGCAGGAGATAAGAGCTATACAACCATTATTAGAGATCAAGGCAGCTGGATTCCAATTTAGAGATTTCAGGTATTTCCTCTGTCTATTCTAATATACCAGAAAGCAAAGAGGAATATCTATATAATGATTCAGTAATCAAAATCGTCCCTTAAATCCTAATTTCTAAGTTACAGTTGTTCATTGCTAGTGTATAGGAAAACAACTATTTTTTGTGTGTTGATCTTATACTCTGCCACTTTGCTGAATTCATTTATTAACTCTAATAGTTTTCTTGTGGATTCCTTTGGGCTTTCTTTATATGATATCATATCATTTACAAATAGAGATAGTTTTGCTTCTTCCTTTTCATTTGGGATACCTTTTATTTCTTTTTCTCACCTAATTGCTCTGGCAAGAACTTCTAATACAATTTTGAACAGCAGTGGTGGAAGCAAGCATCCTTAATTCATATGTTATCTTAGGAGGAAAGCTTTAACACTTTCACCAATGAATATGATGTTAGTGGTAAGTTTTTCATCAATGACCAAAAGGAATTCATTTTCTCATGGTTTTTGAAGCTGCAAAACAATGTCAAGGTCTTTACAATTACCCCCTGTGTTCTCCCAGCAACTGTAGCATTCTGGGGTTGGCTTGCCAAAATCCTTGGGGCTCTTCTGATAGCATTTCTGCCACCATCACAAGGCACTCTGTTCTCCTTGGTCTTCTCCTGTGGTCTTTTCTGTCTGTATCCAAATTTCTTCTGCCTTATAAGAACTCCAGGCATATGGATTAAGGACCACCCTGATTCAAACTGGCCTCATCTAAATAAAATCTCCCAAGTTCCTATTCACAAACGAGACCACATCTTAACTAACATGAACATTTTACAAGGTCCTATTTACAAATGGGTTCACAGACTGAAGAACAAGGATTAAGACTTGAATGTGTCTTCATGGGGAGACATGATTCAATAGCCAACAATCATTATTCCCAATTAGTGGCTGCCCTCCCTGTAAAAAGTCTATCCATCCCCAACCAATGCTTTGTGGTCCACAGTGTGGATGCAGGAGGATGGTATGATCCCTACTGCTGCCTCTGACCCCACCCCACCCTACCCCTAACATCAGGTTTGGCCATGTGACTGGATGGGATGTGAGTGGTGGAGACATAGGAATGGGGCTTTGGGAGCCATCCCCTTCCTCTTCCTCCTGCCACACCCTCAGCCTGGGTCCCAAAATGGAGAAAGCACGTGGAGCAGAGCCGGGCTGGTCCACAGGGTGAGCAAACACAAGCTGGTTGTTGCAAGTCACTGAGACATTGGTACTGTTTGTAAGTATGGGATAACTTAGCAAAAGTAATGTGAGGGGTCCCTTCTTTATCCTCATCCCAAGTGAACTCTCTGCAGTTTAGCTCTGAATGCCCACCACCTAACCTTTAAACCCTTTTAGTCATCATTTAACCCCCTTGAAATTCATTTACCCAGCCTGAACTCTGCACATTTTCCAGCCTGGAGCTCGGTCTGAAAACCACAGGAAAAATAATAACAAAAGCTAGCTTTCAGGAGAACCTGCTCTGGGCCAGCACTGAGCGGGGCTCCTGGACAGGCAGCACGTGTGCCATCTGTCCTCATGTCACCGAAAAGAAGTGAGCGCCACAGTCACCCTATTTCACTGATGTGCAAACTAATGCTTCAAGGTATTAAGTAACTTTCCTAAGGTGACATTTGATCTAGCAAGAGGCAAATGGAGGAAATGAACTCAAGCACTCTGACCCTTCTGATCCTGTGAAACACAGCTGCTGCCAATAAGCTCATCAACATGTGATGGAGAAAACATCATCCTGTCATTCCACAGCTGTTTGTAGGACACATAGCATGCGCCAGGTTCTTGGGGACAAAGATTGACAGACACATCTCTACTCTCAAGGAGAGGACAACACAAAACAGATAGCTTTTAAAAATCTAATTGAGGGGTGAGGGGGGCAGGTGCAAGTTCAGTGGTAGAAGTCTCGCCTGCCATGCGGGAGACCCGGGTTCAATTCCCAGCCCATGCATTCCCCCTTCAAAAAAAAAATCAGCAAATGGTGCTGCAATACTGGGATTGTCACATGGGAAAAGAATGAAATGTGACCCCTACCATACAGCATATAAAGAAAAAAACTAATCAGAGGGTGTGTTTGGAGGAGAGCATGTATTTGCAGATTTAAAACAATAAAGAAAACTTTGAATTGCACCAATGTTTACAACTGTAATAAGTGCTGTCAAGAAAGAGGGTAGGGACATAAGGCAGGGTAGCCTGCCTCGGTCTGGGGTTCCTCGGAAGGTTCTCAGAGGAAGCAACACCCAATTATCACCCTGCAGTGTCATGGTGCCTCCCCCATGGCCCCCACACCACCACTCCACCCCCCGCCAAGCACCCATATAGTGGCCTGGGGTGCCCTGTAAACTTCCCTCCTTGCAGTTGCTACAATTTGTAATTACCTATTTGCTTGCGTGGCCCTTTGTTAATCATCCAATCGCCAGGTATTTGAGTGCAGAGCCCCTGCAGACACCATGGTGAATACAATGACAGGGTCCCTGCCCCTTGTGGGGCTTAGAGCCTGAGCAGTGTGGACAATACCCAAGCAAAGCCATGCAAGCAAGTTGTCCCATGGTGAAAGCAGGAAACGAAGGAAGAAAAGAGGGTCCCAAGAGAAAGAACAAGGAGACAGTTGTGACCCTGGCATGGTCCTAAGAAAGCCTTCCTTTGGAGGAGACAGTTAGGACAGGAAGGATGGGGAGTCAGATGTGCACCGAGCAGGGAGAAACTGCTCTGGGTGGAGGGAACAGTAGAGACAAAGGCCCCAAGGCTGAAAGGGGATCGGCATATTGGAGCCAAGGCTGCTGCAGGGGAGCTGGCAGGTGAGGAAATCCCTTGAAAGTGGGGGGCACACAGCTGTCTTTTCTCTGCTGGAAAGGGAGCATCTGGCACAGCATATGTTTGTAAGAGGGAGGATGGAGGATGTAGTAACATGTCCTAGAAGCCATGAGATCTGAATTCGAGTCCCATATCTCCTCCCACTCAGGCAAATCCCTGCACCTCTCTGGGCCTCAGTTTCCTCATCTGTAAATTCAGGGGTGAGGCCTGATGACCTAGCAGGCCCTCTCATCTCTACATCTCTATCATTCTGGTCCTACGTTGGGAAACTCCAATGGCCTCTGCCAAAGACTGGTTTCCTGAGAAAAGAAGGATGAAAGCAAGGCAAAGCAAGAAGCATATCTCACAGAAGCCCTCCCATGAAGCAAACTTCCCCTCTACTTCCCCCTCTCCTGCAGGGTGAGATCAAGAAGCTGGCAAAATGCATCCTGATGACCATCTCCTAGCTTCCTGCTCCTCTGCTAAACTCACAGACTCTTGGGTTGGAAGAAGGGACTGAAACACCTAGGGAAGGAGACTCACCTCTGCACAGAGGAACCTTTCCTTTGCTAGACAATTCGATTGATAGATATTTCTTTTATTGAGCTGAAATCTGCTTCCTGGGCAATCAATGCCATGGTCTTTGTTCTTCCCTGTGGAGCCACAACCTCTCCTAGAGAAAGCACAAAATTTGGGGTCACAAGTCTATGTCTGCAACAGAGGATGCAACTTTCAATGGCCTGTTTCTCTGCATGTCAATGTCCTTCACTGTTGTTATTATTATTACAGATAATTTCTATTGGGCATTTACCATATACCAGACAATGGTGTATTATTTCACTTAAGCACCACAAACAACACCATAAGACAGGGACTATTATCTCCCATTATATAAAGGAAGAAAATGAGACTCAGAGATGATAAACAGTCAGCCTGAGGTCACATAACTAGACAGTGACAGAAATAAGGCAGGATAATATCTGCCTCTCCAAGTCACTGTTGGAGCTACATGAGATGATCATAGCTAACACTTACTGAGCCCTTATCGTGCTAAACACTTATGGTAGGCAAAAGGATGATTCCCCAAAGATGTACACATGCTAATCCCTGAAACCTATAAATATGCTCCCTTACATAGTGTACTGGTTTTAAGGGATTTATGTACCCTAGAAAAGCCATGTTTTAATCCTAATTAACCTTCTGGGAGCTACGGTTTCTTCTAATCCCTATTCAGCACTGTATGTTTGAAGCTTTAATTAGATTATCTCCATGGAGATGTGACTCAACCAAGTGTGGGTATTAAACTTGATTAGGTAAAGATGTGTCTCCACCAAGTCTTGATTAGTTTACTGGAATCCTATAAAAGAAGAAGTATTTTGGAGAAAGCTTCAGAACAGCGCAGAACCATGAAGTAGAGAGTCTATCAACCAGTGACTTTTGGAGATGAAGAAGGAAAACACCTCCTGGGGATCTTCATGAAACAAGAAGCCAGAAGAGAAAGCTAGCAGACATCACTATGTGCCCTTCCAACCAAGAGAGAAACCCTGAATGTCATCAGCCTTCTTGAACCAAGGTATCTTTCTGTGGATGCCTTATATTGGACATTTCTATAGACTTGTTTTATTTGGGACATTTTCTTGGCCTTAGAACTGTAAACTAACAACTTATTAAATTCCCCTTTTTAAAAGCCATTCTGTTTCTGGTATATTACATTTTGGCAGCTAGCAAACTAGAACACATGGCAAAAGGAACTTTACAGATGTAAATTAAGGACTTGAAAAGGAGAATTATTCTGGATTATCTGGGTGCGCCCAGCCTAATCACATTGGTTCTTAAATGCCAACAACTTTTCCTGGCTGTGGCCAGAGGAAGCTGTGACTACAGAAGAATACTCAGAGAGAGGCAATATTTCAATGGTGGAGAAGAGGGGCCAATAGCTAAGGAATGTAGGTAGCCTCTAGATGCTGGAAAAGACCAAGAAATAGATTCTTCTCTAGCACCTCCAGAAATGAATGCAGCCCAGCTGACACATTAACTTTAGTGTAGAGAGAAGTCAACAGACTTGTTACCTACAGAAGTGTAAGATAATAGATTGCATCATTTTAACCACTAAGTTTGTGGAATTTGTTTCAACAGTAATAGGAAATTAATACATGTTTCCATGTATATTATCTCATTTAGTCACCACCAGGAGATGGGGATGATATCTATAGTCCCTCATCCATTATTCCAAAATCCAAAGAGCTCTGAAAATTCCAAGTCTTTCTATAAGTTTGGAGCAAATCCTTTTTATGAACAAACCTCACTGAACAGGCGTAATCTCTTTATACATACTACTTAGCCCAGCTGAAGTGCCTATTATACATTTTGTACAGAAATGTTAAGGTGTTTGATTTCTGAGGTTGCCCAAGACCACATCAAGGAAGGATGTTACATGTGATATGCATTCCTATTCCCTTTGCAAAATCTCAGTTCTGAAGCACATCTGGGTTACAGAGGAGGAAACTAAGGCCCCAAGATGGTACCTAACTCACCTGAGGCCATGCAGCTAGGAAATGGGAAAGAGGAAGCAGGAATCTAGGCAGTGGGACTCCAAAGCCAGTGCTCTGGTCAGTCCTAAATGATGATGCTCCTCAGGAAGCCCCAGCCCAGGATGTGGCTCATCGTGGGCACACAGCATGTTCTCAGCAGATGCGATCTCTCCTGGCCCCTCTTCCTCACGACAGAATTTCAGATTTTTTTAAAAGGCTCATCAGGTCAACTTGAAGTCATTTCTCCATGATAGAGCTTGAATTTGGACCTCTGTAAGCTGGCTCGACAGTGTGTTCTCTTAACAACTATGCCTTATGGGCTCATGAGAAGAAAAAACAGTTTTTACTTTCTTTGCTCTGATTCCAGCACCAGAAGTGACCTCCTGACATGGCTGTAGGGAACAAAATGCCCTCTTCCAGGCCCCCCGAGCTGTATGTATCACTTATAGAGCATATTTATCATTGGAAATTGATCCCTGGGCATCAGGTTAATAGAGAAAGAAAGGCACCAGTTTCTCTGACTTTACTGGTGTGACTGTGAGTTCTTAAGACAGGCAAAACTGGGCTCAGATTCTACCTCTCATACCTATGAGCTGTGTTCTCCTGGACAAGGTCAGGGAACCTTCCTGAGCCTCCATTCTCAGCCTGCAGGGCTGCTGTGGGAGGAACAGCACAGGGCATGGCCAGCACTGAGCCTATGTCCAGCACAGAGGCAGTGCCCAGTCAAGGGCAGCCAGGTTATCTTCATCCTCACACGGCTGACAGGGGTTTCTGGGCTCACAGAGCTGAGGGCTGCCAGACCCCCAGCATGAAGATCTGGCCAGGACAGTTGCCACCTTGTGGGCACCAATTTGGTTTTCCCACCAGCTCCATTCCCGAAGGATAAGAACCCCATTCCCCACAATGGCTATGAGAACCAAAGTCAGGTATATAGTATGCCTGCACAGAGCCTGGCATATAGGAAGCACTCAGTGTGGAGTCAAAGGTGAGGGTGATGGTAGGAGCCATTGCAGCAGGGTTGCAAACACAGCTCAGCACCCACAGCCATATACTCTGACCTCGACATCCCTCCAGATCGTGGGAAACCTGAGACTTGGAAGGCCAGTGTAGTTCACAGAATCATGCATCCTTTGGCTTTGGAGTCAGAATCATGTGTTTGGACCCACTTGGCTGTACTCACCAGTTGAAGAGCCCTAGTAAATCATCCCACTTAGTTGAGCTTCAAAACCCCTCCAGTATTGAGATGACAAATGACAAGAGTTTGGCAATGAGAGGCACCCAATGCATGTTCTTTCATCCATTAACGAGTACCAACACTATGTTTTGCATACACGCTTGGCCAACTACACACAATGACCTTGTATTTTCAGAGCCTCTCACCTGGAAATAATAAGACCTACTTCACAGTGTTGTGGCAAGGTAGAAAGGAGTCAAGGTATGTGAAAATGTTTGTAAACTGCGAAGTGCTCCGTAGGGGTTATCCTCCTTTCAGGGTGCCACACTTCAGAGGTCTTCGTGAGAGGCTGCTCACGCCCACACACCTGATTCCAAGAAAAACAGAAGAGGTGGGGGGCATGTGGTTTCATTAGCCATGACTCACAGAGGCAACTCCTGTCATGTATTCAAATCCTGTGGCTAGAGGAGCTTGCTTTTTTAACTTTTGAACCAAGTTTGGCAGCCACTCCCTAAGGCTGCAGCCAGTACATCCTTCTCTAGTCCAGAGGGAAGGAGTAGTAGGTCAGATGGCTCAGAAGTTTCAAAGCAGAGCCACTCAGGGGAGGGCATTGCTAAGGATGTAAATAGGGAAGTCTGGAGTGTGCAAGAGTTTTCCGGTCAGAAGGTGAAGAAAAGAAACACCGTGCTGACAGTAGGAAATCCAGGTAGAAAAATCTAGGAAGTAGCCAGAGATGAGAGATGGAGGTCAGGAGTGAGAAAAAACAGAGATGTCCCCTAGAATTAGGCTAGAATAAAAGATATGAGAAAGTCAGAGAACAGAAGAAAGTAGAGAAAGGAAAGGAGGGGGAAAGGGGAAGGGGAGGGGAAGAGAGGGAGTAAAGAGCAAAAACCTCATAAAGTATAACAAGTAGGATATTCAGAAGAAGAGGCACCCAAGGACTGGACAGATGAAGCAGTAAAACATAAGGAGACAACCCATCTGAGGGACTAAGATGGCAGATGAGGCATGAAAGAGGGAAGATGCAGCCCAGCTGGGAAGATCTGGCACTCCAGCCAGCTTAGACTACACACTGCTAGAAGAGTCTCCACCCTATTGTAAGACCACCTGCCGCTGCCCAGTATGGAGATGCACTTGGACAAGCCTCTTCCACAATCTGGGTCTCAATTTCCCTGGGTAGATACTGGGGCCAGGGGATGATAATCTCTAAGGACCCAGAGGCCATCAGGCTCTATCACAAAGATGAATGCCACTGGGACTCAAAGAAGAGTTAAATACCTTTTCAAACAGGCCTGATGAAGGGAAAAAGAATGTAGGGGAGGTAGTACCTGAAATTAGAGTCTTTAAACCCTATCTTAGAAGTGAAAAGAGTGTCTGTTTATTAAAAAAAAAAAAATTTAAAGGAAAGGGAAAAATGATTGGAAAAAAGAGATGAATTTAGACACATCTTTCACAAAAATTAACTCAAGATAGCTCATAGATCTAAATGTAAAAACTTTTCTAAACCTAGATGACAACACAGGAGAAAATCTAGATGACCTTGAGTTTGGTGATGACTATTTAGTTACAAGATGTAAAGCACAATCCATGAAAGAAAAAAAATTGATGTTGGAAATAAAAAGAAAGAAGGAGCCTATGGTGGCCAGCCCCAGATCAGCAGGGAAGCAGTTGCCCTCAAAAGGGGGAGGGAGTGCATTTCCTCAGCCACCCAATTCCATCTCATGTGGAAGAAGAACTTTTTTAGTGTGGAATCTTAGATACAATTTTGGAAGTCATCATCTTCTCTAAAGCGTTTGGCCTTCAACTCTAAGGCTGACTCCCATTTCTTTGCATGTTTAATTAGGGGGAAAGGGCTTCCATGATTCAAGTCTACGGGAAACTCCCCCAGGAGTCAGATTATCATTCATCCCAGAGTCTGATTGGTGCCCCAGAGCCTGATCTGGTCTGGGAACTGAAGGAGGAGGAGGAGGTGGCCAGGCGAGGGTATGGGAGGAAGGGCGGCATTCCAACCAAAAGCCCAGGAATGAGATAGAAGCATGTGCATTTGAACAGCTTTTCCAACTTCAGGTTTGGCAGGATAGACCAGGGCATGAGGCTGTCATCCCTGGTTCCCATCCAGCTCCAAAGGAGTTAATGCATAGCTGCAAATTTCATAGGATGAAAATTTCCCCTAAAGCCCTGAAGCCCCAAACCATAAAGCTTGTAAGGTCATAGGCCAGAAGTGGGCTCTTAGTTAATAACAAAAACATGGGGTTAAGGGGTATTGCATGTATAAATTTTTTTTCTGTATTTGTTTTATGTCTTTGAATAGATGCAAGTGTTCCAAGAAATGGTCATGATGATGAATATGCAACTGTGTGATGATATCGTGAATTACTGATTATATATGTAGAACGGGATTATCAAAATAGGAATGTTTGCATTTGTTTGTTTTTGGTATTTAAAAAAATTAATTAAATTAAATTTAAAAAAAAATTTTAACCAAAAAAAAAAAAGCATGGGGTAATAAAGATTGCTAGACATCTGCCCCAAAACAAATTTTGAGTATGTGTCAGAGCTTCACAAGCACCGACAGTTATATCCTCCTGGAAGAAAATATACAGCTGGTGTCCAAAAGGTTGAGATGGAGAATTTCTGCTGCAAAACCTCCCTCTAAGCAAACTGGAGGGGCGTCTCTACCTTTAACAGGTCTGTGTCAGATTCTTTAATGTGTGCTCTCTCTCTCTTTAATAAACGCCACTACTTACTCATACAGGCCCTCCCTTGTCCCTGAATTCTTTCCACGATGAGAGCCCTGAACCTGGAACGGGACCCAGCTGGGTGTGAGCAGGGCTGAAGGCCACCAGGGCCAGAACTAAAAGGTCATGGTGAGGAGGGCAACGGGGCAGTGCTGGAGAGCTGGAGCTGGGAACAGCATGATCTGCCCTGCTTCACTGGTTCTGAGAGGGTGTATGTTGTATGTTCTGAGAGGGTGGAAATTGGACCTTGGATGCAGGAGACACATCCCCAGTGTTGTTCATCATTTGCCTTTAAGAACATCCCCTCCCGTTTCCCCCCTCAATTTACATTCTATTTGAAGTAACAGAGTTTTACTGTTCAGCTTCACTAAGCCTTCTAAGCACACATAAAATGAGGTGACAACAATTGTTTCACAGACTAGAACAAAAAGCTAAAATGACCGATCTTATTTTATATAGCTATTATAACCTCAATACTTAAACATGATAGGGATGGCACCGAACAATAAAATGTAAGACTGATTTAAATCTGGCCACAGACTCCTTAAAATATTAGATAAGATGCTTGCAATTTGAATGCAACAATGTATAAAGTATATCTCTTGATCAAATAGTACCGCAAGGATATCCCTTCAGATAATCTATTAATGTAAAATAACACAGTAAAATATCAAAATAAGAAAACCCACATGAACATTTCAGTAAAGGCCAAAAGAGCAGCTGCTATGATTCAACGACTATTAAAACTTTCTTCAAAGGACACCACACCTACACAGGAGTGCACAAAGCCTGAGTGAACAGTCAATAAATTTTCACCAACTAAACGCACCTGGGAAGCCAGCATTTAGCTCAAGAAAACAGAATATAACCAGCATCCTAGAAGGTCCCTCCTGCCCTCTTTATTTTTTTATTCCTCTTTATTATTCCCTCACCACTGTGTGTGTGTGTGTATGTGTGTGTGTGTGTGTGTGTGTGTGTGTGTGTGTGTGTCGAAGTGTCAAACCACTTAAAATAATTACCTATGGAGGTTTGGGTAGGAGGGTACTAAAAAATAAATAATACCTAGAACAGAGCTCTGAATACATCTTAGCTAACACCATATCTAGTTCGCGGAGTCTGACAGCTGCATAGTATTTTATCATGTGTTATACCATATTTTTTTACCCTCTCTCCTAGTGACGGGCCTTGGGGGTATCCATCATCCAGCTGCCAAACAGGAGGTTGCGCCAAATATGCTTGAGCACGTTCCGTGTGGGCCTGTGTGGGAGTGTCTCGGGGATGCGATTCTACAGAGAAGATGCTGGAGCCTTCGGTCTGGATCTTCTCCAAAATCACAGCACCAGTCTACACCCCCACCACTGGTGTACAAGGCTTCCTGTTTCCCCACGTCCCTGCAAACACTTGGCATGGTCCAAGCTTCCCATTTTTGCCAATCTGGTGAGTGTAATGTCACAATTCACTGTTGTGTTAAACTGCATTTATCTAAGTTTTAATGAGTGTGAGTACCTCTTTATATGTTTATGAGCCATTGGGATTCCTCTTCTGCAAATTGCTTGTTTTTATGCTTTGCTCAGTGTTCTACTGAGTCTCCTACCTCTTTGTAACAGTTTACAAGAGTTCTTGTATATCCTAGATTTTAGTCATTTATTAGGTTTAGATGTGGTGTCTGTATAAGTCATATTTCTATACCAGGATTTCTCAACCATGGCGCTATTGATGTTTTGGCCAGATAAAATGTCCTCTGCAATGCGGGGGCTGTCATACACGTTGTGGGATGTTTAGCAGCATCCATGGCCCCACACACTGCATACACCCCTCCCCCTGGTTGTGACAAGCGAAAACGTCTCCAAACAAAGTTGCCCCCAATTGAGAACCACTGATCTATCCTTCACTGATTACAAATCCATATTTTGATTCAAAAATCAAATTCTTCCATTTTTCATATTATGCATTGTGCTTTGGGGATCTTGTTTAAGAAGTTCTCCTTGATCTAGGTTGCAAAAGTATTCCCCTATATTGTCTTCTATCCACCTTGGAGTTTAACTTTGACATTAAGTCTCTAATTTATCTAGAATCCACTATTGTATTCCAGGTAAAGTTGGGCTCTATTTGTACTCTGCTAAATATAATAAGCCAGCTTTCCAAAGCCATCTACCAATCAGTGGGACCTTTCCCATTGATCTGGGCACCATATTTATTCTATACTAAATTCCTATGTATGTGTGGTCTGCCTCTGAGCTCTCTATATTATTCCATTGCTCTAATTACCTGCCCTTCCATCAGAACCAGACTTTCTTCTACTGCTATGACTTTGTAATATGCCCTAATATCAAGGAGACAAGTCTTGACTTGTGGACCTTTAAACACATTAATTTCAGAATAAGTTTGTAAAGCTTCTCAACATATTCATCTGAAATGCTGATGGCAATCACATTGACTTTATAATAAGGAAAGAATTGATGTCTTTATTACATTATTTTATCATGAGTTTGGAGTATCTCCCCATTTATTTCAAAATCACATTTTGTTCTTTAATTGAATTCACGTTTTTTTCTTCCATAAGGCACTTGTTTATTTCTTGATAAACTCATTCCTGGTATATCTAGTTTCCATGGCTACTGTGAATGGCATCTTATCTTCTGCTATATTTTATTATGATCAGTTTTTGCTGGTGCAAAGACACAGCTGTCATTTTTAGAAGCTGATCTTGTGTCTGGTAATCTCACTGAGTTCTTTTATTAGTTCTAAAAAAAAATAAAAAGGCCTGCTGATGTAGTTGGTTTTCTCTGTGAATAACGACAGCTTTATCTCTTCCCTTCCAATCCTTACACCTCTCATTTTTCATTTGGGCTTCAAGTGCTGTGCTAATGTGAAGTGCACAGGAGTTTTCTGTCTCACAGCTGCCACAGCCAGGCAGTGATGCCGCTCAGCAATGTGTGGGAGAGAAAATTGCTGAAGCCACACTTACTCCTTGAGGAGGCTGGCACTCCCCGCGGCCCCAGCTCTACTTCTCCATGCAGTCAGGGCCCCCTTCTTCATCCCCAGGTATTCCCAGATTTGAGGCTAGTTCTGCACTTCTGTGCTCCCCTCTCCTTCCATGGTGTCTGTAGAGCTGAGTTTTTGGTGGAGAGGGAACAATCCCACCAGAAAGCCCCGTGGTCTGACTGGGCTTTAAAGAGACCTCGTTGGCGCATGCAGAAAAGGAACCAGCCACACAGGAGACCGAGAGTCTAGATGAAAAGAAATGGCAATAAATGAGCTGTTGACGGTCTAGACAGAGGTAGCAGCCATGGAAAGGGAGAAAATCGGCAGCAACCATGGGATCAAAGGTGAGAAAGAAGGGAAGAATGAGTTCCCAGTTTCTGGCATGGGGTTCCCACTGTGTGACTGGTGGTGCCTTTCACTGCGACAGGGGACAGAGGAGCAGGAGGAGGTTTGGGGTTCCAGGAAGGACGGCAGGTTGCTTTGGATTCACAGAAAGTGACATGCACACAAACATGCAAATTGGAGCTACAGAGCCAGAGCTCAGGAGAGACATCTGGATGGGAGGACTTTGGAAATCATCAGCCTATAAATGGAATTGAACTTCAGAGTAGATGAACTTTCATGAGCTTTCCAGATGTTGTGATGCAGGAGAAGTACAGAGAGCCTAGAACATGTCCCTGAAAATCATAATATTTAAGGGCTGATTTGAAGAAGAAAAGCCAGCAAATGAGACTGAGAAGGAGCTGTGAAATAGCCAAACCAAGGTATGTTACAGGAGCTAAGGGAAAAGTGAGGTTTAAGAAGTATGGGAAAGGAGGTAATAACAGGATACTATGAACAACTTTATGCTAATAAATACAACAATGTAGATGAAATGGACAACTTCCTAGAAAGGCATGAACAACCAACTTTGACTCAAGAAGAAATAGATGACCTCAACAAACCAATCACAAGTAAAGAAATTGAATCAGTCATTAAGAAGCTTCCCAAAAAGAAAAGTCCAGGACCA
>PVIY010054045.1:0-14404 GCA_004026745.1 Myrmecophaga tridactyla | reverse complement strand
TTTTATGTCTGGCAGACATTTAAAACCGACACTTTCTCTCTCAGGCACTTTGGTCGATTCTGATGAGTTCCCTCCGCTGCGCCTATGTGAGTGAAACTCCCTTGATGTGGCGTCTCCTTTGACAGCTACTCCCCCTCAGCCCCTGGATCTCTGGCCGTCTGCTTCCTACAGGCGTTCTCTTGGACTCCTCTGGAGAGGGATATTACATCTCTCCAGTCCGCACACCTACTCCGGGTTCATGCACCTTTGACCTATTGTCAGTGGAGAGCACAGTCCCCTCCTGGATCAGCAGTGCCCCCTTCTCCCCGTCTTGTTACCCGAGCTGCTTTAGCTTTCCCATATAGGAGTCAGGTAACAGCCCCCCCACCCCGTTCCTCCAACTGGAGAGAACACACACCAAGCAGCATCCTAAGGGGTCCCGTGGAAGCATCCTCATCAGATTTGGGGTGGCAATGTCTCCTTTTCCCTCTTGAGTGCTGAACTGAAGAGTTTTTTTCTCTTTCAAGTTGCCCCCCTCACAAATTCCTCTTTCATCTTGCAAACCTGACATTTTTCTATCCTTGAGGTGGGTGAGGGGTTCCAGGAAATTTGTATCTGGTTTCAGCACATCTCCCTCGTAAGTTTCCATAGGGTCTAGCACCTTTTTTTTGTCATGTGGCATGACTCGAATGTGAAAACTCTACCGAAACTACCAACCTAATATTTTGATAAAGCCGATACACTGCAGAAAGTTGTATTGGGGAAAAAGTAAAGTGAACCTGGTTAATGTGGGTCTTTTATAATAGGAGCTTGTCAGTGAAAAAGAAAGGAGTAAGTGACCAGGTAGGTAGTAGATACAGCAAATGTTTAGTTCCAGTGTTTTGTAATTATTTTAAAAATAAAATATGTAAGACGTTACACATTTGAAAAGACCCTGTGTGAAATTACAGAGCAGAAATAACGCTTTACTGTGGCATCTTGTGTTTTTTTCTTTCTTTTTTTGGTTTCAACTGTTTACTTTGTAATGAAATAAATAAGTATCGAATGTCTCGAGAGTTGTGTGTGATTTCCTTTGATAACAGCTAAGACACCAGAGGTTTCGATTGTTTTTGATCCTCTTTGATCTCCCTCAGCTACTCTTTTTTTCCAGCTTTGTAACATTTTTGAAATTTTTATATGAGAATGAACAATAAAAGTTAACAGTGTCATTATAATTCATTTGAAGAGTATAGCTGTATCCACACAATAAAACCATTTGCAACCATTACCATTATCTTTGTCCCGGTAGATTATTTATTTGCATGAATACAGTACAACTGTAGCAATAACAAGCAAGTATCTCCAAAAATTAGACCATTTCAACCTTGAAGTTTAGTGTTAAAGCATTTCAAACAGTATTCATGTTCAAAAACTTATCTGTTACAGCAATGACAGTGTTTAGTAACCAAACTCCAACCACACCAAACTCAATTTCTTCTTTGAAAATTAAAAACGCAAAATACCTAAGTTGGCAGCATTTAATGAGTCCTTCCGGTATTGTCTAGAGAGCAAAAAGAATAAGCAGAGATGGATAATTCATTAAGTATTCCACTAATAATTGTGTACAAGGGGTAAAGTGGGAACACACTCAATTTTGATGCCATATTGACACAGTGTATATAAGCCATGACTGTTTCCTGTAAATTTAGCTTTAACTCAGTATTAGTCTCATTATAAAGTGAACAAAGAGGAAAAGAGAGGGGAAAGACGTAATGTTAATAGACTTCCTTTCATGATCTCTCAGGGAGAGGTCTTTTTAAATAAGGGCTTGAACTTGACCTTCTCGGTGGCACAAAGGTCCAAAGCACTGTTTTTAAAGTTATCTTTAAATTTTAATAATTTTATTCATGTGAGGTGGTTAGAATCAGGTCTCAAACCCTAAATCATCAATCTTTTAGTGTAACTGATTGGCAAAGAAGAGAAGCTTAGGAAAAAGTCTATAATAAGCCCACAGATATTTTCTTGATTTCTATATCACACAGAATTAAAAGAAACAAGCTGTTTTCTTTCATGTCACTAACCCTGTAGTATTTGAGTTTGCAAATACAATTTAATATAGAGTTAGAATGAAAAAATCCTTAACTTTATGACAAATCTAGGTTGGGGTACCTGATGCTTAAAACTAGATTTTTAAAGAATTATATTCTTAAGTGTCGGCACAATGGTAAGGAAAAGGAGGCACTGTCATGTGCTATTGGTGAGAGTGTAAATTTTAAAAATATTTCTGGAAGGCATTGTGTCCATATCTTGAATGCCTCAGAATTTTACATACAGACTTTAAAACAGCATTTTTACTTTGGGAGATTCATGCCAAGAAAATAGTCATTGATGCTTGCAAAATTATAGCTGCAAGATTTTATGCAAGAGTTTTTGGTAGATGCCAAACCTGAATAAAACAAATATTTAAAAATGAAGCATCATTCAGCCATTAAAAATGAAACGAGAAATATTTAATGTCCTGGAAAAGGTGGGAAAAGCTGACTAAAAACAGTACACACAATGTGATTTCCTTTTTTAAAAAAATATTTCATAAAAAAAACTTGGGGTGAAAACAAATGGAAATGTTAACAGTGATCATTATACATGATTGAATTATGCACACCATTTTTTCTGCAACATAGAAATAGCATTCAAAAAATGTTTTTAAAATTAAATGCATGCTATGTACAGAGATCTCAAACCATAGAAAAGTAAATAAATAAATAAATAAATAAATAAATAAATAAATAAATAAATAAATAAAATTTGTAAGCACTTCTCCTGGCAATAGCATCATTTGGGAGACTATATTCTTATATAAAATCCTGTCTTTTTTTGTTGTTGTTGTTATTCAACAGTATATCTTAGGGAGTTTTTCATTTCAGTGCATACAGATCTACCTCATTTTTAAAAACTGATGCATCGTATTCCATAATATAAATATATAACAACCTTCCTTATCAACTACCCCAGATCCTGACTGTTCTACTCCAAAAGCAGTGGTTCAAGTTTATTGACCTATTTTCTTTCCCTCATTCCCTCATTTCCTTTCTACTCTTCACTTCTCTCCATTTACAGCTTGAATAGGTATTATTACAGTAGAATATCTTTTGCACCCCCTATCTGCAAAACCCCAATGCTCAATGCTCTGTCACCAAGCAGACAAATTCTGTTGAAGGAATCTTGGGATTGGATGGCTATTACCAACCTCAGGTAGATGCTCAACATTACTTGGTGATCATTCTAGTTGTCTGGGTAAATCACCCTTCCACAATGTACCACAATCATTTCAAGCTGCCTCCACTCCCCTCAAATGTCAAATTTCCCCCAATCTTCCCCAATATTCCCTCTCAACAATTGATGGTGCCTTCTAATTTAGCAGAAGATTGAAGCTTCAACTCCTATATACCAATTTACAAAACTTTGTTTTTTTCCTCTTTTTCCCTATTGCTGCACTGGAGGAGATTTATCTGCTTTATGGAAATTTATTCAAGAAGTTTGTTCATATATTTTTAAGTAAAATTGCTTTAATGGTATTCCTACCTATAGATGATTTACTTTAATCTTGATATCAAGGCTATTCTACTTGATATGTAGAATGAATTGGGAAGCTTTCTTCTTCACCCCTCACTTCCTGCTTTTTCTCAGTGCTGAGAGTATTTAACATAAAAATATCAGTTCCTTGAACATCCGTTGACACAGGTCTTTGGTAATTGTAATGGTGATGATGTATGTAAATCTTTGATAGCCCTATTATATTTTTCCTATAATTATTGATTTATCCCAATTTTTTCCCACTTTTTGAATTAATTTAGGTAATTTTTGTCTTTTTAGAAAACATCTGCTCCTCTAGATCAGGGATTCTTTTGGTCAAGAAATCCTTTCACAGTTGATGAAGTTTATGGGCCTCTTCTTAACATCATTAAAAAAAAGTCCTTCCTGGAATTCGACTCTTTTAGTCTGTGTCATCCTACACATAATGTGTTTTTTGTTTTTTGTTTCTGATTATGTTTCTGGTTTTCTCACAATGTTATTCTCAATGTGTTCAGTACTTGCATGGAATAAAAATGCACAGACCCCGCATGCATAACATCGTATGTGTTCTTGTCTTTACCTCATAACGCACTGTAGGAAAAGGGAATAGAAGAGAAAACCAAATACATAAAGGAACCAATGCTGCTCATAGAACTTACAGCATGCATGACCTCTATCAATGCACAATCTGTGAATAATAAGTTACTTTAATACTTCAATAGTTATCTCAAACATGTGATTTGTTTCAACTCGCATGGCTTATCTTTATAGCTCACTCAGTTATCTGTATCATAAAACACCATAATTTCTTACGAGAGTTAAAAATTCTCATTTCAACTGTCCAATTTTGCAAAACTTCAACAGGTAAGGGAAAAAATTTACCTTCCATGTATAATTGAACCAACAAAGGTAGATAAGAATATTAGAGAGCAAAATATGGGGCTGCAAGAACTTTACCTAATGTATGATCAACAAATTTGCAAGAACATTGTAGACAGGAAGTTGGAGAGTGTGTGCACATTATGGGCTCATCTGGTGACTATCATCAATAGTATTTTCATATATCTGCAGCAACTGATATAAAAATTGCTGTGATTTCTACTGATGGCAACATCACACATACTCTAGTACCACTGTGTTTGTTGCCTACCTTCACAACTGAAAGGCATGCTAAATTTCTCTTAGAGGTTAGTGGAATAAAATTGTAGTTTACTTTGCCATCCAAGAATATGGACCCCCTGAATATAGGATCTTGGATTCTAGAATATAGGCTAAATTATCAATGTGTTGACATAAAACAATGTATAATATAATATTCTCTCATTTTATATTTTCTTATTTGCTATGTTTTTTCTATTGATTATTTCTGGGGTATAAGAATGATACAATTGCCTTAAATGCCTCAATCACATTAACAAAAATTATTTAAACTTAACCAAGAATTTAACTTATTTCTTTTTTGGCTGCTTCATATTTTATCCTATGCGCTTCTCTTTAATGTGGACCTTTCTTTTTTGGCTTGCTTGAGTACCACGTTGGATATTTCTTATAGGAAGAGTTTATGTATTATAAGCTATGTGTATCTTTTTATGCCCACAAATGTTTTTCTTTTATCTGTATACTTGATTGATAATCTTGCTGCATATAGAATTCTAGGTTCTAAATAATTTAATACAAAAACTGAGAAGAAATTGTCTTCTTGCATCCAGATTTTCAGATTATACATCTGCATTCTCATTCTAATTTTATTGCTTTGAGATTTTATAACATGGTACATTTGAGTTATGTACGCCAGAAAAAAGGAAGTTCTTATTCTTACTCCCATTACTGTGGGTGTGATCCATTATAAATGGGACCTTTTGAAGAAGTGTTTTTTAGTTAAGGAGTGGCCAACTGAATCAGAATGGGCCTAATCTGGATTACTGGAGTCCTTTATAAGCAGAAGAAATTCAGACAGAGAGAAAAAATCATAGCGAGGGGCCGGAAGTTGAAAGTCAACAGAAGCAGAAGAGAAAACAGAGGACACAGACATGTGATGGAAAAAGCTAAGGAACCCAAAGATTGCTGCCAGCCAAAAGTGTGCTGACTTGGAAGGAAGCAGTCTTTCTAGCTTCAGAAACTGTGAGCCAATAAATTCCTGACATTTAAGCCAACTCATTGCATGATATTTGTCATAGCAACTGGAAAACTAAGACATACCTCTCTGAGTGTTTTTATGATTCTCTTTTATCTTTGAAGCTCTGAATAGGTTGAGAAAATTCCTGCTTGGTAGCTGATGGTTTTTGCAACCGAAAGATTTTCATCTAGTGATTTTTTTTTTATTACAGGGGGATAAAATCTTTATTCTAACCCTGTATCTTCTTTGTATCCTCTTTATGGAACCCCTCTTTTTAGAAATTGAAGCTTCTGAATTTATTTTTTCTTCAGGTTCCCCATACTTCCCACATCCTTGCCCTTTTTAGTGCATTCTGAGAAAATTGTCTGACTTGAAATTGCAGTTCACTAATTTTTTCATCAATTGTGATTTAAACAAAAATAACTTACGAGAGCTTTCTCTTTAACTACATTGGGTCTTAGATTCTTCAGGTCTATTGGATTTTATTTTATTTTATTTTTTTTTTTTGCATGAGCAGGCACCAGGAATCGAACCTAGGTCTCTGGCATGGCAGGTGAGAATTCTTCCCCTGAGCCACCATCACATCC
Organism: Myrmecophaga tridactyla; assembly: GCA_004026745.1. Lineage (NCBI taxonomy): Eukaryota > Metazoa > Chordata > Mammalia > Pilosa > Myrmecophagidae > Myrmecophaga > Myrmecophaga tridactyla. The sequence continues at coordinate 8,170 of PVIY010054045.1, read as the reverse complement.
ACCCTCAGGCCTACTGGATTTTATATGCCAGTGTTTATATCTTATTCAAATTCCCTTGTCAAATTCCTAACTCCTTTGTTGTTAGATTCTTGTATTTTCAGTACTGTGATGGATACATTTTTACCTTTTTTCCCCTGTGATCTGGAGTGGAAGGAAAATAAAGTTTTAGCCAACCACCTGGAATCTGAAGTCTGTTTATTGGTGCCTAATATATGTCAGGTTCTGTGTTATTCACTGAATGAACAAAACAGACATGGAGCTCACAATCAAGAGGAACATCAGGAAAATCTAAAATCCCAACATTTCCCTTGAAAGGCACCTGGGGAAAGCTGGGAGGACTGGCTGAACAGTAAATGGGGGACACGTCATTAAGGCCCATTTTTGTATACTTTCCCAGGGAGTTGGGACGTTACCCTATATGCATTAGGGAGCTATAAAAGGGATTAAAAGTGTTTAGGAAGGAAATTTTGTTAATCTATGAAAGAGCAAAAGGAAGAAGAAAAGACTGGAAAGGGGAGTCCATTTAGGGGGTTATTGCTGTGGGGCAGAAGAATGATTGTCACCTAACTTTTGCAATGGCATCAGAGCCTAGAAGAGGAGAATGAATAACCTGGCCCACTACCTTTGTTATATGCACTTTATTTAGAAATGGCATGAGACCCCATGTGAAAAGCTGCATCATTAACTAATCAGCACAATGGTTGCCCTTTTATATTTAGTTTTGTTGTTCTTTTCTTGTCCACTCTGTTGAGCAGTAATCAGGAAGGGTACTGCCAGTGAACTTGGAGTTTATGGATTCCAAACCACAAGTTTCATGCATAAAAGATGGACCATAGGGATGCTAGAAGACGAAATTATAGGATTGTCTAAGTACCTGGATGACAGGGATGGGGAGAGGTTATGATCAATTACAAATTCTAAACCTAAGTAGCCAGGTGTGATCATTATCTGGCTATTATTATCACACCTATGTAAGGATGCTTATTCATCCTTAAACTCTGAGATGGATTTCAACCATCTCCCCAAGTATGTACTCAGTGGTTGAAGAAGCCAGTGTTCCCTGGAAGAGCAGAGGTATTCTTAGGTTAAAAGAATATTCTTAGGTTAAAAGGGTCACCTTTGTACTATAGTAGAATTTACAGACAAGGTCACAATTCTTTGGGTAGAACGGTAGGCCCTGGAAAATTTTGATAAAAGGGTAGTAATAAAAGCGTTTGCTCTACTCATTGTCCTATATATGACAGAGCACAGATATATCCTGGCAAGTCAGATATGGAGCAGGTGTCGAAATTTTAAATGGATGAATAAGTAGCACAGAGGCAGTAGTCCAATAGTGAAGCCGGATAAGATCATTAAAGAAATGGGTGTATAACAAGGAATTATGAAAATGCTTTTCAATTGTTTTCTTTCAAAAGTTTCCTAATGCCAGATTTAAGACAGGTTTCAGATACAAAATTTTAACTGTAAAGTAAAGCTATGTCTTCACTTTCATCAGACTCATGATGTATTATGTTCAGACATTCCTGTAAAAATGAGGTTCCCACGGGATACATGCTTTTAAGGCTCTAAACTGGCAGAACAAGTTTTTACACTCTAATATACAGATATTATAGTTACAAAAAAGATATCTGAATATTATAGTGCAGTTTAAAAGTTGCTTGCAATTTTTACTATAAAATTAATACCAGATACTACTTAAATTTGGCCTTTATATAGTAAGGTGGGTATTATTAAAACATATTTTTTGCTTTATCAAGCAGTATACAAATTTTTTGCCTGTCAACTAATATTTATTGCAGGACCACCAGCCACTGTCCTAGGCACTTAGAGACACCCTGAGCAAAACGGAGAAAGAATCCCTCCCTTGTGGAACTTACAGTCTACTGAAGAGAGAGATAATAAGCAATAAACACAGAATATAACTTAAATAGTTAGAGAGAAGCGCTGTGGAAAAAGTAAGCTAAAATAAACAAACATAAAGACAACCATGAAACAAAATAAGGGGAACCAGGAATGTGATGGGAGATTTCAATTTCAAATATATCTTCAGAGTGAGCCTCACTGATCAAGAAACATTTCAACAAAAACATGAAGGGGGTAAGAATAGGAGTATTTCCTAAATATCATACAAGGAAAAAATTGTTTTCATGGGGGAATTTAGGATTTATCTTCAATTTAAATGGACATATTTTGATTTGCCAAAATCCCAAATTTGCACTATCCCAGTATGTTATCTAAAATAAACTGAGGATTTTTTCACTTCAGTGTCCAATATCTTCCTTTGCAATAATTTATATCAACATATTCATTCGTGTCTATCTCAGGATCCAAGATGAAGGTAACCCTCATTTAAAAAAGTCTGATAGCGTTAACAAGTCAGGCGCTGTACCTCTGAAAAGATTAAATGCCTCTGCATTCACATTTCAACTTGGACTATATTTGAAATCATATAGCTTCATGATTTCTAAGAATGATATCAAAAGATACAGGGAATTTTGAGTAAATATAAGGCTCAACATATTTGAAGTCTTTATTTTTCACAGTTCAATAAATAGTTTTTCATTTGAAATATGTACATGTTTTTTTCTCTTCCACGTGTGCTCCCATTCCTATCTGAACAATATTTGTTTGCCGAGGATAGAAACACCTCTGCCATGAAAGCTTTATAGTCAAACGGCAAGTTCAGTCTGATTGCACTGAATCAAATGCAGTGATTTGCCCTCACTCTTTCGTGAGATATTAATTTTGGAGGTTATTGGAATAAACCCTATGCATTATATAGGTTTGCATTTCTATCTATTTAAAGATTTCTGCTTTTATTACTTTCTGATTATTGTCTCACTGTGCTAAATATTAAACTACCTCTTCTTATTTAGTCAATATTTTAAGGAGCTATGAGCTTCAAGTGCCAACTTTTTAATTTAATTGATTAAAAGCAAAACTCATTTTCTTAATCACAGTTTGCTTGGCATTGCACAGCTAAACCTGCAGTGGGAGAAAAGAATACAAAACAAATAAGCAATCTGTAGTTTTTTTTTGTTTTTTTTTTTTTAAAGTTTGGAACAGTAAAAACAAATGTAAAATTGTACCCAAATAAGCAATGCTAATTAAGCTGTGGGAGATGCACTTTAAAGAACTAAATCAATGAAAGGAAATACTTTATGCCTTTTCTTTGAAAATCAAGTACTTATTTGTGTTCTTATTTTTGGTTAGGAGAATTTGTACACTTACCTCAAAGAATAGTGCTAGATCGTTCCTACTAATAAAACCACAGGAAATAGAAACATCAGCGTTTGCTCAGCTCTGTGCTAGGTGCTGGGGAAGCAAACAAAAAAGGTCAGAAAACTTCTTAGTCTTCTTTGTGTGTCAGTGGATTTTGCAGTGTAATGGGGAAAACAAATCCTAATAAGTTTGTAACTTTGCAGTCCTGAAACGTTGCAGGCCATACAACGTGTTTGTACATGTTTACTGCCGTGGTGTGTGATATACTTTCACATCTCACAACTAGTGGCCTCCTGGCTTTTTGCATATGTGCAACTAAAGGCACTATGTTATGCTTTATTAGGGTTTGTCATATGGTAAATAATTTTCTTTCTTTTTCTAACCTACCCATTATGTGGAGTTTTTAACCCCTACTTTTTGCTCAGTCCTAGCAATATATAGAGGCAAGTAGGATGGGTTTCTGACCTAGTCAAACTCACAGGTATTGGTGGAGGTAAAGGAGCTGTAGAGACCTAGAGACAGGTATCCCAGTGGTACAGTCTAGGTAAGCGCTGGCTAAAAAGAGACCACGTAGGAAGAAGTGTCTAATTCAGCTGAGTGAAGGCAGGAGAGATGGGCTGCATTTCAGAGAATGCTCTTGGGAGGAGGTGGAATCTGAGCTTAGTCACAAGGGAGAAGCAGGATTAAGTTAGATGAAAAAGGTATAGGGAAGGTATTTTAGATAGAGTGAACAAAGTGTACAAAGTAAAGATGCAAGAGAGAGCATGTGAAACACTCATTATTAAATGCGATGACATTTCAGATATGCCATTTTCATCAGAAAAACAAGCAAAATCAAGATGCCAAGTTTGGAAGACGGCTATCTCGTTTCACGTCTGAATTACTGGGAAATCCTTAAACACAAAATGTGTACTCCTCTGCCTTTTACGAAAGCTGGATGTTTAGACATATCCCCTTTTGCCGAAAGTAAACTCTTCAGGGTGGATCAAAGTTTTCCTTAATTTTCCTAAATATATTGTGTTAGGACATATAGACATTTCCTTGCATCCATAAACTCACTGGGATCAGGTTTATGCATTTCTTTGGAATTAGCAACACATGTTGGGAGAAAATTCTGCTTTGTCTGGAGCCATCTTCCTGGATGTGGGAGCCAGTGTTAGACCCTCAGGCTTTCACGTCTAAGACGGAGCTCAAATAGCAGGAGGCCCTTGGTGCTGGGTTGTCTCCACCCCCTCCACGCACACATCGGTAAGGAGCTCACAAGCATTTTCCCTGGGAACAACAGCAAATGGTATGGTGAGATTTTCTTTTCTTCAGCAGAGTGGCATTTTGGACACTACTTGATGCTTTAAATATATCATTTAGCCCTGAACTTCATCGGTCTTCTTGAATCAAGGTATCTTTCCCTGGATGCCTTAGATTGGACACTTCTATAGCCTTGCTTTAATTTGGAGATTTTCACAGCCTGAGAACTGTAAACCTGAAACTTAATAAATTCCCCTCTTTAAAAGCCAAAATAAATAATTTGGATATTTCCATTTGTTACACAGAGCCTGTAAACCATGAACTTTTTCAGTTGGGTTCAGATAACTAAGTGTGAACTTAGACTACCTAGGTTGGATTTACCTGGAATATTTTGGAAAACTTAACATTACCTGATTCCACTAAGGAGCTATTGAATCAGGATATTTGCGTGTGAGCTCCCAGTATATTTTTAGCAAGCCCCAGGTGATAGCTGATGTACCCTCAAGTTTGAGAACAGCTGGTATAAATCTTACATCTAATCTGAGCCAGGGCTAACCATTTAGTGCCAGAAGTAACATGTGTTTGTTTGACTTGATCCATTGAGCTTAATTACCTACAGTTCAAAAGTATAGACTTGAAGCCTCATTTTTATAATTAAAAAATTCCTTCTAGCCATTATGGTATGCACGATGAATAGCATAACTTTTTTTGCACAGATAAGACTTTCAGAAGTCCAAACCTCAATTTTCATAACATGGAGCTCTAACACATTTCGATTTGTCTTATAGAAAATTCTTTATTCTTTTTTCTGATTTATACCCCTCAAAGTTATATTTGCCTGCAGATTTTGCTTTTGGTATTTTGATATGTATGGTGGTCCTGCAACCCATTTAAATTATTCCTGAGATACCTCTGTCATAAACATTTTCCTATCTTACTAAAATATCTAGCGTTATATTTTCTCTCCTTCTGTCAAAAAAAAAAAAAAGACCCTGATTACTGCTCCATAGTCAAGTTCTTTTGCTCGTGAGATCTATATCTCTTCTGACAGCACCTTAATCCCCTGCTACTTCTTGAGTTTTCTTAGGTTTGTAATTGGAGCAACTAAGGGGCAGGGGTGATTTTAATGTTTTCTTACATCCTCTACTTCTCCACGCCTAGGTGAAGAATGAAAGGGATGTGAAGACATTTTCCTGCACCATTGATGCTACCTCTGCCTGGCCTAGTAATCTGTACACCATTGATAAACTACAGTGTACTTTTCCGAATCAAACTGTATGATATTCTGAAAAGTTACTAACTCATTTGCAAATGTGTTCCTGAGAAACTGGATGAAGTCTCTGTGGACACCAAGAAACCATCTGACATAGTCTCCATGACTCTAACAGTAAGTCATTCACCTCTCTGGATCTGACCCATTACATTTCATATAAGAGTCTCTTGATAGCAGAATATTTTGGATCCTAGCCAGGGAACCATCTGTTTGTTAGTTTTTGGTACATAACAAACCATCCTATAACTTAGAGGCTGAAAACCACAGTTACCTGGTTCTCCGGATCCTGTGAAGTTGGCTGGTATTTCCTCAGCTCATTTCACTTGGGTTTGCTCATGACGCTGCATCAGCTGGAGGATCACCTGGGCTGGAGGTTCAAGATGGCTAACGCATATGACTTGGAGTTGGTTGCTAGCTGTCAGTTGTGCCACGTTTTTCTCTTCCATGTGTCCTTTTATGCTCCAAAAGGCCAGACTGGCTTTCTTAACATGGTAGTCTTAGGGTAGCACTCCAGGACGACAAAATCAGAAGCTGCAAGTTCTCTTAAGGCCAAGCCTCAGTGTCACACAATGTCCCTTCTGCTATGTTTTTGGTCAGAGCTCTTCATAAGGCAAGGTCAGATTCAAGGAAAGCGGGGAATGGACTCTACCTTTCCATGAGAGGAGATGCCAAATGTTGCAGCCACATTTCTCAATCTGCTGTACTGTCTTGGTTTGCCAGATCTGCTGTGACAAATAGCACACAATGGGTTGGCTTAAAGAACAAAATTCATTGTCTCACAGTTTTGGAGGCTAAAAGCCCAATATCAAGATATTGGTAGAGCTTACTTTCTCTCAAAATCTGCAGCATTCTGGCAATCCTCTCTCTCTTTTTGTATCTGTGCCTCTAATTTCCTTTGACTTCTGCTTTCTATGGACTCACTGTGCCTGAGTTTTCTTCCTTTATAAGGGCTCTGATCATATGGATTAAAGTCCACCTTGATTCAATTTGGCCTCAACTAAATAGAATCTTTGAAGTTTCTATTCATGTATGAGTTCCACCTTAACTAATAATGGCATCTCCCAAGGTCCTATTTCCAAATGCGTTCATACCTCCAGGAATGCAAACTAAGGCTTGAATACGTATTTTTGTGGGGGACTAGATTTTAGTCCCCCAAAATACCATCTTAAAGGATAAGTTATCTTATAGTTAGGTTTCTTTAGTAAGAATCCTCTACTACACAGTTATTATTTATATTGGTGGTTCTCAACCAGGGTTCATTTTGTCCGTACTTCCCCCAGAGGGCATTTGGCGATGTCTGGAGACATTTTCGATTGTCACTATTGGTTGAGGTTGCTACTGGCCATTATGGGTAGAGGCCAGGGATGCTGTAGAACATCCTATGATGCACAGAGCTACCCCACCCCCTCCCTAGCAATAAAGAATCATCTGGTACAAAATGTCAGTAGTGCTGAGGGGAGTAACTCTGTCTTATAACTCTAGCAAGTTACCTGAGGAGAACTTTGGTCAGGAATAATACCTAAAGGTATTCTTTTTTACACAATCTGAAATGCTTTAAAACTTTGAAGGGTTCATAAATTTCCTTTTGGATGGAAAGGGACTTTAGGCATGGAAGCTGCCTTTTTGTCATTTATTATTTATGAGCAAACCATTTTAGATAGAATAGGAACCACTCAAACCCTTCTTTAAGATTCAAACTGAAAGCAACACTTAAACTTTTGAGACTTTGTCTATTAGTTTTAATATTTCACCTACTATTCTGGCTTCTAACCCAAGCCTAAATGATATTCACCCACACATTCATGGACACACAACACACATACTATGCTTTAGCTATTTCTGTCAGGATCTTTTAAGGGGTCTCCCACCTTGTTTTATAGGCTGAGAAGTATATATTAATTGGCCAAAGCCCTTGCCTCATTGAGTCAGGAATAACGACTTACATAGAGCCCTCTGATTTTCTATAGTATATCTTTAGATATAAGCTTACAGAAGTTACAGAAACCTCCCTTGGATTCTCTACATCATCCCTAGGAGAGGCTTGCATTTCTGAAGTTTTCCCTCTAGAACAAAGCAGGAGGTAAGTTGAAAAAGAAATGGGATAAATTGGTGATAATCTAAATCAAGTTAGAATTGTACATGACAACAAATCAGACTTCCTTAGGGAGGACCAAAATAAAGATGCTGAAAAAGAATGTCATTGGTAGTTTTTCCATCCAGTTTTTTTAATAAGAATTTTTTAAGCATAGAAATGGGTCAGTCATGAACCATCGCTCTGTTTCACATTCCAGTGGCAGTTCTCAAGATATTCATGGCTTGGACGGTCACCAAGTTTGCTAATTCACCTTTCTCACTCCAACACACCCCAGCTGCTCCCTCCTGAAGGTATGTGATCACAGGTACATTACCTTATCAAGAAGGATGCTTTGA
>PVIY010054044.1:0-14404 GCA_004026745.1 Myrmecophaga tridactyla | reverse complement strand
TCCCGTCCACCATTGAAGTCGTGAGCATGATGAGGGTGAGATCAAGGCAGGCTTCCTGGGGGAAGGGACCTCATGCAGAAGGAGGTGTTAGAGGGCGGGAGTGTTCCGGGCAGAGGGAACAGCACATGCAAGGTCCCAGAGGTGAGAGGGAGCCTGGAGTGTTCCACAAACATGCTAGTTCTGGTTCAGCCACCCCATGAGACACACCGGACAGGGTTGGTAGTGGGAGGGAGGGGAGGATGGGGTAGTGACATTAGATCAATCAGGATGAAACTGGGGGAGGGGACACGGAATGAGCGAGCTCCTGACTGGAATGGGGACAACAAAATGACTCTGGAGTTTTAATGACTATTGAAAATCTATACCGCCATGCACGTAAGGGGCTCAGTTATTACCGTTGCTAACACTTTAATAACGGGGTGTTGGGCTCCAGTTTTTCAAAACGAAGCCCACCTCTCTAGGAGGGAGGGGGACCTCGAGATTCTAGCAAAGAGGTATGGGACTTAGAACCAGAAGACGTGTTGGGCAACAGGAGCTCCCTGGGGTGCAGCCCCCAGCTTGGCGGACACTGTCCCTGGTGGCTGAGAAACCCAGCAGGGTTCTGCAGCCCACCAGCCTGTTTCCTCATCTATGAAATAGGCTCATCATAGTGTTGAGCTCCCAGTGCTGCGTGAGGACTGAGTTAATACAGAGGATGCACACACTGGAGAATGTCAGCTAGTGACAGTCACATATGAACATTGGAATCTTGGAATCTAAAGTCACGTTATGTTAGAAATTTAAACTGAAATAGCATGTGGGATCTTTAGCACCATCATTACCAATCAATTAAACTGGACATCACCAGTGACAGGACAAATGGCCACTGAATGCCTCCCAATATGATGCCTTCAGGAGGATACGGCATCATTTTTGTGGGATTCCTGCCCAAACTGCCTCACTGAAATCAAATCATGAGAAGACCTTAGACAAGCCCGGGTTGAGGGTCCTGCTACAAATTAACTGGCCTCTCAGCTTTAAGAGTGTGGGGTGGTGAGCGTTGTGAAAAGGCTGGGGAACTGAACAGGCTTTAGGAGACAAGAGGCGTGGTGCCCAAATGCAGTGTTTGGTTCTGGATTGGAGGGAGGGAGGTCTCAAGGGAGGGAAGGAAAACACAGCCAGAAAGGACATTACTGGGACAACTGGGAAATGTGAACACGGACTGTAGATCTGATAATGATATTGATTTAGTGTTACATTTCTGGAGTGTGATAACTGCACTGTAATGACATAGGAAGAGGCTGCTGTTCTTGGGGAAGTACATGCTCAAGTATTTAGGGGTCAAGGGTCCTGCTGTCTGCAGCTCACTCTTCTATAGCTCTCTCTATAATAATATACAACAGCAACATTATATGTTAATATATAATTAACATTATTATATATTAGAGAGAGAGAAAGCAAATAGGACAAAATATGAGCAATTGGTGAATCTGGGTGAAGGTTATATGAGGCTTCTTCGAACTGTTCTTGCACCCCTTCTGTAGGTGTGAAAATATCCAAAATGACAAGTTGGGAAGAGAAAGAATATGGGGATTTTAGATACCAGGTATCAGAACGACAGAAGGCTAGGTTCACAGGACTTGTGTCCCAACACTGGCTACACAGAATCGGAGACCCATGAAAATCTTAGAACCATCAAATCAGAGACTGATTGCAGTATGGATGAGAATATCAAAAGGTTGGAATCCTCGAGTCATAACTTTAGACCCTTTGCCTGCTAGGATCAGAGGACCCTAAATCTCAGAATCTTGGAACAGCTGTGCTGTTTGGGGCCTTCAGAGATCACGTTTAATTTGGAGAAACTGAGGCCCACAGGACTCAAGCCCATGGGATACCTTTGTGCAAACTGGAAAAAGGCGTCCCTTCTTCAAGACACTTTTTTTCCCCCATGAGTCAGGAAATTGTCATAATGGACATGCAAATCTACAAGGTCCACTATGTGAGTAGAGCGTCCACAGATACGGTGTTTTTTTGTGCAGTACACAACTTCAACAACTGTATGTGGCAGCTCTGCCTGCCCAGACTGAGGTAAGGACGTGGCCAAGGAACATGGGCCAGGGCCAAGTTTGGACTAGAATCCGCGTCTCTTTCCGCCCAGTCCTGGGCCTAAGTGGCCTTGATAAGCAAGGCTAGGCCAGCAAATGCCACTGCAGTGAGGGAGCAGAGACAGACAGGAAGGTACCTGGCTCTCCCCAGCTCTTTGGTTTCACCACCAAACAGCATTTTCTGTCTTGAGATCATTTTCTGGTTAGCAGGAAGCCTTCTGATCCCAGCAGGTGAAAGAGGAGGCAGGGAGGTGACCCTTGTACTCACTTCCTTCTCCAAAGGCTTGGGCTTTAGATGCAGGAATTGCAGATCAAGGTATGGCAGGAGCACAAAGGGGAAGAGACTAAGGAATGACAGCAAGCCCTGAGACGGCAAATGGCTTTTAGACGGCAAATGGCTTTTCCATAACGGAAGGAGTCTGGAGGGAGTCTGGGAGTGATGGGGGAGGATGGAAGGAGGAGGTCATGGGTGGCCAGAGGGATCCCATGCTATAGGATGACAGATCAAGGAACTGTGAACAGTTGCACCTGCTGAGGGGAAGGCTGGGAGGGGCAGGGTGGGAGGGGTGGATGGCTGGGCTGACAAAAGGATCCCGGATGCATGGATGGATGTTTAGATGAATGGATGCATGCATGGATAGATGGATGGATGCATGGGTGGATGGATACATGAATAGATGGATGCATGGGTAGATGGATGCATGGATGGATGTTTAGATAGCTGGATGCATGCATGGATAAATGGATGGATAGATGGATGGCTGCATGGGTGGATGGATGCATGGATAGATGGATACAGGGGTAGATGGACGGATACACGGAGGTGGGGGAAAAGCTCTGCAAATGTCTGCAACAGTGGAAAGATATGAAGCTATGTCGAGGCTGGGGACGGCACAAAACCCACAGGTGGCTCAAGGATGCCGGAGAGGCAGCATACGACAGTGGTCTTGTCATGTTCATTGAGTGTCCCCCGGTGTCTGGGACTGGGCCTGGCACATGATAGGTACCCTCTAAATGCTTTTACTGGTAGTAATGGGAGGCCAGCTGATTTGCCAGGCAATAGAACACACAGCAAAGCAATAATCAGATAAATGAGTATTGGAGGGAAAGCTTGAGGGCAGCAACCTTACTCGTCGTGTGTTCCCCTGTGCATGCACACTTAGACCAGTCTCAGACAGGTGCTCAGCAAGTATTCTTAGTCTTCATAACCCAGCATGGGGATCTGATCAGCCAGGTCATGAGACACACACTAAAGCTAGGACGGCTAAAACATTGTGGTGTGTGCACAGGAACCAAGAGGCAACACTGGAGGCGCACCTGCTGTATGCTCCGTAAATGTTTTTACTGTGATAATGGCAAAGGACAGTTATCTTGCCAGAGAACAAAATACGCACTAAAACTGGAAATATTAAAGCAGCATAATTCTGGAACAAGGGATACAGAAAACTTATGGATATTGGAGAAGCAACTTGAAGGTACAGACTTTATCTTGCTTCACTCTGTGAACCAACTGCCCTGGATCAATGGATGCATGAATGCCTGGATGCATGGGTAGATGGACGCATGGATGGATGTTTAGATGAATGGATGCATGCATGGATAGATTGATGGATGCATGGGTGGATGGATACATGAATAGATGGATGCATGGGTAGATGGATGCATGGATGGATGTTTAGATAGGTAGATGCATGCATGGATAAATGGATGGATAGATGGATGGCTGCATGGGTGGATGGATGCATGGATAGATGGATACGGGGTAGATGGATAGATGCACGGGTGGATGTTTAGATGGATGGATGCATGCATGGATAGATGAATGGATGCATGGGTGGATGGATATATGGGTAGACAGATGCATGGGTAGATGGATGCATGGATGGATGTTTAGATGGATGCATGCATGCATGGGTAGATGGATGGTAGATGGATGGATGCATGGGTAGATGGAAGGACGCATGGGTGGATGGATACATGAATATATGGATGCATGGGTAGATGGACTCATGGATGGATGTTTAGATGGATGCATGCATGCATGGATAGATGGATGGATGCACGGGTGGATGGATGGATGGATAGACAGAAGGATGCATGGGTGGATAGATACATGAATAGACGAATGCATGGGTAGATGGACGCATGGATAGATGTTTAGATGGATGGATAGATAGATAGATGGATGCATGGGTAGATGGATGCATGGATAGACAGAAGGACGCATGGGTGGATGGATACATGAATAGATGGATGCATGGGTAGATGGATGAATAGATGGATGGATGCATGGGTAGATGGATGCATGGATAGATGGATGGATGCATGGGTGGATGGATACATGAATAGACGGATGCATGGGTAGATGGACTCATGGATGGATGTTTAGATGGATGCATGCATGCATGGGTAGATGGATGGATAGATGGATGGACAGATGGATGCATAGATGTATGGGTAGATAAAAGGATGGATGCATGGGTAGATGGATGGATGCACGGGTGGATGGATGGATGGGTAGATGGATGCATAGGTAGATGGATGGATGTATGGGTGGATGGATGTGCAGGTCTGCCCAGAGCAGAGTAAGGATGGGAGTGGGAGATAGGAGACAGAGGAGCCAGGATCTGGCTGCCGGATGGCTGAACCCGCGACCTGCGAACCGCCAACGCTGCTTTCCCGCCCACCCACCGAGGCAAACCGGGGCGCCTGGAGCACCCACCTGTACTCGTAGTCGGAACCGGCCTTGGCCGAGCCGTCCTCGGTGCGGTAGTCCACGTAGAAGGTGCTGTTGCCCTCGCCGCCCTGGCAGGTGACGGACAGCAGCACGGAGCCGCAGTTCTCCAGGCAGTGGTAGAGGCTGGGCTCGAAGAAGATGCGGCTGGCGCCGTCGAGCTCGTCGTCGCCGGCGCCGTCGGCCGGGGCGGCCCTGCGCGAGGCGTCGGCCGCGTGTCTCCGCAGCACGTTGCCGGCGCCGGTCATGAGCCGCGTGGCCTGGATGCGGTAGAAGGCGCGGCTCTTCTGCTGGTGCAGCAGCGCGTAGTAGTTGGCGATGCCCACCAGCTGCTCCAGGTCCTTGTCCGGGTGCTTCTGCTTGAGGTCCTTGAGGATCTGGATGACCTCGCGGCGGCTGGCGTCCAGCTCGCGCGCCTCGGCCGGCCCGGGGCCCAACACGCCCACCTCACCCGGCGCCTCGGCGCCCACGAACGTGCCGTCCAGCTCGATGCTCTTGGGGGGGTCGCCCTCGGCGCCGATGATGATGCCGCTGCGCGGGTCGGTGCGGTAGCGCTTGTACACGTACTTGTAGAAGAGCAGCCGCTTGTCCGCCATCCAGGCGAACACCACGCACACCGGGAAGAAGACGAGCGTCAGCAGCGCCTCCCACACCTGCGGGCGGCCGGGGCGTCAGGGCTGCGGGCCGGGGATCACCCCGCCCGCCGCCCGCGGTCTCCCGCCGCCTGCGGTCTCTGCGGATCTTTCCCTCTATCGCTGCCTCTGTCTCATCACCCCTTCTCTTCTGTCCCCTCTCTCTCTCCCTTGGGATTTTTAAAAAATTTGTTTGTTTGCAGATTCCCTCCCTTTTTTTTTTTTTTTTACTCCCCCTTCCTCTCTCTGCCTGCCTCTCCGGTCATCGCCTTTGTCCATCTGTCCACCTTTTAATTGAGCTGCGAACCATGCCCCGCCCAGGTGCGGGACCCCAGACACCCTCAGCTCCCCCGAGTGACAGGAAGTCCCCACCCTGAGGTCCCAGCCCCTGTCGAGGGCCGCAGCCTGCCTCTCTTCCAGCCTCTCTCCCTCCCTCTCTTTTCTTGCCCTCTTTTCTTCCCCACATCCCAGCCACTGTCAGGGAGGGTCTGAGCTCTGCACGTCCCCCGGCCCCGCCCCTCGGTGACAGCGGTTCCTACAGGACTCTCCCTCCCACAAGTGTGTTTGGCCCTTGAGGGTGGGACTAGGACTGAGCTTAGCCCCTCATCTCACAGCCTCATAAACACGGGACCTCCTGGTTACAGCTGCCTCCCAGGGGCACAAGGCAGTTCCGAGTTCAGACCCTGATTCTAGAAGAGGGGCGTGTGCCTCGGTCTCTTCGTCTGTAAAATGGGGACAGCCCCAAGGGTCAGTGAGCTTCTACGTCCCTAACACTTAGCTGTCGTCGCTTCTTGCACACGGAAAAGTCTCAAGGTGTGGAATGAAAGTTACTGTTTTTTACTTTAAGGATTATTCTCTTGGGCTCATTTGGGGCTGGGTCTCAGGCTGCCCCAGAGCTCGGCATGTGCCTGGGAACACACAGAAAACACTGCACAAGGCTTGCCGGTTTACCTTGAACATACCGATGTAAAAACTCAAATGGTACCTTTCTCAGTAAAGACGGGGAAGAAAAAGATGAAAGAGTATTTACAATCAGGTGGCCCCTGAAGTACCCTGAAAATGAGCCGGGGAGGGAAAAAATGTTCTAAAATCCAATCTCCACATCCTATTGGCCCTCTCGATTACGACGGTTCAGAGAAAAGGCAAAAACTTGGAAATGATAAAAACTACATATATCCACCAGGCAGGTTTGTGAAAAGGAATTGAATTTTCAGCACAAGCTGTAAAACAAACTCCCTTGCCTCATATTAATCGAACTGACCACTCGTATGTTGTGAGGGGATCCCCAGGGATCAGAAGAAAATCACAAACCTCCAAGATTGGTTTTCTTCTCTGCAGGTAAATAAAAAAGTGATTCTAGTAGATTCACTTCCTTCTCCATATGTGATATGTCCCCACCCCCGGGAGGGTGTGGCAGACATCTGGGGGTGTTTATTGGTTGCCACCAAGATTGGGGCAGGGGAGTGTGGACCCGACCCTCAGCATCTCTGTGACACCCAGCGACTCAAGGGACAGTCCCACACAATACAGAACTGTCCCCGGTTTGGGGACATGGGGATACTTGAATGCCACTGAGCATTCATGTTGGCAAAAAGCCCATTTATAATGATCTGAAGGCTGGAACTCAACCCCGTTTCCTGTATATAAGGAATCTTTCCTTGCTTGATTTCATCTATGCCAAACATGCTCATTTCTTGATCCCGTGGCTTCTCGTTCCTCTCCCTCTACTTGCATGGAATAGTTTCGATCGTTTTTATTTCCCTTCAACCCAGACCTATTCATTATAAGTAGGTGCTGGCAGCTGACTGCCTCGTTATGTCTTCTCGTGTTGTTGTGCCAAAGTGTTTACACGTGGAAGTGCAGGCGCTTCTGCTGTACATTACACTCCTCAACACCATAGTTCGGGCAAACACTGCCTTTCTGGGCAGTTACTGGTGTAGGTGAGCTAATTAATGGAAGGGGCGGTGAACACTTACTCTTGCACAGACACGTTGTTGCAAGCCCTTGCCCACGTGGCAATTCAGCTGAGGACCCACAGCAGTCCTCGGGGGCAGGCACTAGGATGGCCCCCATTTTACAGGTGGGGAAACAGATGCACAGAAAAGTTAAGTAACTTGCCCAAGGTCACACAGCCAGTAAGGGGTGAGGGTGGGCTTTGAACCCAGGCCTTCTGGCTCCAGGGTTCACACACGAAACCTCAACATAAGACCCGTTTTTTTATTATCTAAGAATCTCACATCGGTAGAGTAAAAGGGCCATAACAACATATTTGTTATAAAAAGGGGCATGGGTATGAAGAGTTAGGAACTGTTGGTGTAATCCAACCCCCTTCTTGACTGGGGGGTGAAAACTGAAGCCCAGAGGGGGTACAGGTTTTTCCTGAGGCCACAGAGCAATTCTAAAGAAAGTAGGGCTGCGATAGGTCTCTCACTCCCCCAATTCATTGCATCTAGGAGGAATTGGGATCACCTTTATCCCACTCTGTTTTTTAATGAAACATCCCACAATTCTGGTCTCCACATCACTTCTGGAGGGCTCTCCCCTGGTTGCATTTCCACTCAGGGCTGTGTTGATTTTGACCCTCTCTGTTTTCTAGGTTTCAGCCAGGTCCTTCTCAAGGAAACATCTTCTTCCCTCCCAACTCTACCCAACCTGTCTCCCACAGGGTCTAAGATTCCTTTTCACAGCCTTGGTGCAAATCCTTTTTAACAGCACTGAGAACTCTGCAGCACATCAGTTCTGCATTTTTTGCCACAGCAGCCAGGAAACTCAAGCATTACAATCACTGGTCAATTGCAATAACTTTCTCCTCTTTCATCCCTGTTTTCTCATGCCACTTATCTGCCCCTTTCCTCGCTGTGCTTTCTGATAGCTCAGTTCTGCCGTTATTCCATCATCTGCAAACATGTTTCTACCCATGCCTTCAGATCCTTCCTTGGAAGAAGCTATAAGTGGCAAGATCTGACAGAAATGCATGGATAGATTACACACATGTGAATGAATCCTAGGCACCCTCAAATAAATTATGCATGTGTGAATGAATTAGGCCAAACCCATAAATAAACTATGCAAATGCAGATGGGAGTTATGGGGTTGTGGGAAATAAATTAGGCAAATGTTTTAAGGAAAGATTATGAAGTATGCAGGTTAGGTCACTGGGCAAATGAGGAGCAAATGATTATGCGAATGTGGGTGTAAATTATGCAGCTGTGAATCTAAATTTTGTCTCACTATTGGAATAAATTATGCAAAGTGATCACTGCGTTTGCACCTGCTTTATATTGGATGTGAGTAAAATTACACTCGAGTGGCATAAATTATCCAAACATCAGAAATCAATAATGAATGAATTATGCAAACCATGATTGCATACCTGGTAAATAAAGAGCTAGCTTATGCAGATGTGGGCATGCATCTATGGGAGGCCATGGATAAATTATGCAAATTGTGCCAAGTTACCCAAACCAATTAGCACTGTCAGAAAACACAAGGCTAAATTATGTAAGCGTAGCATGAATTATGCAGCTAGAGGACGGCTTTCTGTTAGAAGCAGGAATAAATTATGCAAAAGGGAAGGAGCGTAGGGAAACTTATGAACATACCTGGCAAATACCTGGCCAATACCTGAAATGCGGCATGCACTGGACACACACACACGGGGTCTTTGTTAAGACAACCCTTCTGCATGGATTCATTACCAAATGGTGCCCGCTCTGGGCAGCGGAGCTCCGGGCGCCTGTAGCACCATCCAGAGACATGATTTGGGAGCACAGGCTGGACTCCAGCCTCAGTTTACCCTCTTGGGCTCCAGGCTCTTGTGCAGTGCACAAACCGCACACCCATACCTGGCAGCCCTGTCAGATGTGAGCATGCATTTATGCCAATACTCGAAAATAAACTCTCCAAGCCTGGGGAGCCACCCCTCTGCGTTTTGCAGACACACGTGCACCAACCAGGGAGGCGGCCCGTGGGTCCTTCCTTGCTCACCTGGACCACGCCCGGGGAAAAGACGGCAAGGATGAGATACAGCCAGACGTAGGCGAAGATGCTCCAGGAGGCGGTGACGAAGAAGACCCTCAGGTGCTTGATCTTGCGGCTCTCGCCGGCGGGGATGACATAGATGCACACGGCAATGACCACGAACATGTTGAAGGCAGCACTTCCCACGATGGTGCCGGGGCCCAGCTCTCCGGCCTGGAAGTTGTGGCCGCAGACCTCGATGACCGACAGCAGGATCTCGGGTGCTGAGGAGCCCAGGGCCATGAGCGTGAGGTTGGACACGGTCTCGTTCCAGATGCGGACGGTCCCCACGCTCGTCTCGCCATTGGCCTTGGTGACGGTGATCTCCTTCTCCTTGGACGTGATGACCTCGATGGACGCCATGAAGCGGTCGGCGATGATGGACACGCCCAGGAACATGTAGACCATGGCGACGAAGTAGACCACGGCCCGCGCCGCCTTGTCGCCCAGGGACGGGTCATCGGGCTCCCACACGGGCAGCAGGACCCCCGGCTGGCAGCGGTTGGAGCCCTGGCAGCCCTCCGCGCCAGGGTCGCTGTCATTGGCTGCGGGGGGCGGCGCGGAGGGGGTCGGGGTGGCCATCCCCGAGCACGAGGGAGCCCCCAGGAGCAGCGCGACCCCCACCAAGGCCAGGGGAGCCATGGGGAGGCGTCGGGGTCCTGTGGGGGGGGGGAGGAGGAGGAGGAGGAGGAGGAGGAGGTCTGGGTGAGAGGACCTGGCCCAGCCCCATCACACGGGAGTCAAGGCTTGCTGGGGGTGGGGGATGGGGGCAAAGGTGCCGATCAAGGCAGGGAGAGTAGAGGCTGGGAAGACACAGAGAGACAGAGATCTGGAGAGGCAGAGCGACCCGGAGAGACCAAGAAAGGCACACAGAGAGAAAGAAAAGGTAGGAGAACTGGGAGCACGCACTGGTCTAACCATGTTGGAAACTGTTTGGCTGTCTCTACTGAGCTGAACATCACACACCCGACAGCCTGGCAATTCCGCTCCTGGGTATTGACCCAAGAGAAACAGGTCCCTACGGTCACCAAAGGCCATGCCCAAGAATGTTCATGGCAGCTTTAGTCCTAGTAGCCCCAGGCTGGAAAGAGCCCAGACGCCTATAAAAAGCAAGACAGAAAACACACCAGGGAGTGGGTGTGTAGCGGAATACTATACAGCAGTGAAAAAGGAGTGGAGTCATGCTGCGTCCAACTGCTGACACAGATGAGTCTCACAGACTTAATGATGGGCGAATGCAGCCAGGCGCAAAAGAACAGACTGTGTAGTTCAGTGTGTGGATTTGGGAGCTGGCGGCTCCAAATTCACAGATGATTCTAATGGTTTCCACCCCTGCCCTTAGGGGGCATCTGCTTGGGACTTGGGTGCAGGGGTATCCTTCCGTGGGACTGAGGAGGGGCTGCTGGAGAGCTGACCACGCGCATCACTCCCTACCATGGTGGCGGCTTTCTCTTCATCTCCTGGGGTCTCTGATCTGGGCTTTTTCTGAGTCTCTGTAGATTGCTCAGAATCTTAGCAGCTGTGACATAGCAGGCCCCGTTTGGGACATTTTCTTCTGTTTGCAGGTATGTGTGTGTGGTGTGGGGGGTCTCTACTGTTTTTATACTTATCTCTCTGCCTCTGGTCCTGGGTCTGAGTAGCCATTTCTTTGTCACGGCTACATTTCCTTTAAAAACGCAAATCAGATCATGTCCCTCATCTGCCCCAAAGCTCCCGTCTCACTCAGAGAACCGAAGTTGTCACCGCAGCCCACTCCCACTCCCTCGCTCACTCGGCTCCAGCCACACCAGACGAGCTCCTGCCCCAGGGCCTTTGCACTTGCTGTTCCCCCTTTCCTGGAACACTTTTCCCCAAACACCGACAACCTCGCTGCCTCCCGCTCTTCCTTCAGGCCTCCTCTTGGAAATCACCTCCTCAGAGCGGCCTTCCCTGCTCACCTGCCCTCTCCAAAATGACACCCACCCCCCTTGGAGGAGTTCCTGCCGATTTCACAATGAAAGGACCAAGGCTCAGAGAGGTTAAATAATTCACCCAGTGCTACTCAGCACTAACTCTGTAGCTCCCAATTTCTCCAACAGAAATAGTGGTCCCAATTCCCAGCTCCTCTGCCCGCCTTACGTTGCCACGATGACCCAGTGGCCTATAAAAGAGGGAGACAGAGAGGAAGGGCTTGCCCTGTCTCGGCCACCAGACTCAGCTCTCCTAGTAACTCCCATTTGTCCAAAAAGTTCTTCTTAGTGTCTAACCTACAGTCAGGCCTCAACGCTCACCCACATATCCCAGGTTGGGAGCGGGTTCCTCTGGGGGAGGGAAGCAGATTGTTGGCAGAACTTCCCCAGAGGAGTGCGTGTGTGTGCGTAGGCGGAGGAAAGGGGTGATTCTTAAAGGGCCACCACACAATTAGCCTCTTTGGCAAGGCCCCTAATGATACATCTAATTAGCAGCCCCCTAATTAGGAATGACTTAGGCATAATTACAAACCCACCAGGATCCCAGGCAGACTCAAGCTCCCTTCTCCTTCCCTCCTCCCTGGCTTTTAGAAGAAACTGGGTCCACTGGGGAGTTCAAGAATTCATCTAAATCATCTAACTCTCTCTGGGAGAAGCCAAGGCCAGGGAAAGTCCTTCCTCAGGTCTAACCACTTGTCCCTGCTGCTGCCATCCTCAAGGGAGACCAGGACCAACCAAGGGGTGTTCTCATGCCTGGCCCCCTTGCCGAGGGGCTGAATAAAGCAACCTAACTTAATCCTGTTTCCTACAAAACCTGATTTCCTCTAGCAGGGGCCCTCGGTGGAGGGATCAGGAGAGAAATATTGGTGAAATGAATGATCAAGATGTACGAACCCTGACGCTGGAAGCTGGGGAGAGTCGGGCCCCCATCTGCCTGGGTTTCTGCCTCTCTCTGCCCAGCCAGCAGCCCAGAAACCTAATCCGGGTTCAGAATCCAGCGGCAAAGGATCAGGTTGAACCCAGGGTGGAGGTGGGAGGACAGATGGCGGTACGAAGATGGGGCTATCTCTTGCCCCTCTCATGGGCCCGTGGCCAGCTGGGGCAGCGGTGAGCGCTCCAGCTTGGCTTCCCAAAACCCTCGGGGTCCTCATCCATGGAGCCTCTCCTGCCATCACAGCATGTCCCAGCCCAAGGAACACACACATGGGGTCCCAGGGCTCACGGCTGGGACAGACATCAATGGGTAAACTGAGGCCCAGGAAGCGGAAGGGCCTTGGTGAAGTCATGCAGCTTCGGGCCTGAGATAGAGCAGACACATGCAAGGTGTGAGGCTCTCACCCTGTGCGTTTTCCTCCCCAGCCCCACGTGGCACCACTGTACAGGGTGGTGACCCCACCCCCAGTCTCGGAGATGAGGGACACACACACGCGCGCACACATACCCGCTCACTCACGTGCACACATCTGCAGACAGGCCCCCTCCAGCAGGCACAGCCACAGGCTCCACCCCTCCCTGTCACTCATTCTCGCCCACCTTCCCTGGGGCCCCCTTCCCTCCAGGAAGAGGATGTAGTAGCCCAAGGGAACTCTGGACTCAGAAGCACCCTTTGGGAGTCCCGGGAGGTGGGGGGATGTGATTCATCCCTACTGAGACAGGTCTGAGATGGGCACGGGTTGAGGACAGAAGAGAGACCGCAGGGAAGGGCCAACCTGGCCTGATCCACTCCCCATTGCCACGCCTGCAATGGGAAAGGCACTCAATCCTTGTCAAAAGAATGAATGAGTCGACAAATGGACAAACAGCAAGAGGTATGGAAGTTAGACTCCAAGAAGGACTGGCCCAATTTCTGTGAAGAGGGGAATGAAGAAGTTAGACTGCAGAAAAGACAGGTCTGCTTTCTACTGCAAAGGATACAGGTTAAACTGCAAAAAAGGACTGACCTCAGGGGAAAAGAGAGGGGCTCTCCCTTCAAGAGAGGGTTGAGGCTGATGCCAGCCAGAGAATGGGAGAGTGCGGAGCTGAAGAAGGGAAGGGAGTCTGGGGGACTCCACGCCTTCCGCGGGGAGCCCACTCTGGGTGGGGGAGGATTTTCTTCCTCCAAGTCTCCCCTGCCAGGGGCGGAGACAAAGGTGTGTAGGAGGAGAGTTAACAGGCTCCCAGGGAGAGCGAGCAATGAGGGGAGAGAGACAGACCCAGATACCCAGGGACAGAGCTGGAGACCCGGAGAGGCAGGAGGGGAAGAGACAGGAAGAGACACGCGGAGACGAGTAAAGCAGAGACACAGAGGCCAAGAGAGAAGCACACAGAAATGGTGAAAGAGGGAGACAGTGCACCAGAGACATGGAGAGACAGAGACAAGAGTGAGAGACAGGGAGACAGGGAGAGGGACTCAGAGAGGCAAAGCCAGCTCTGCAAGGCAGAGACCCCTGAGAGCTGTGGACAGACAGACAGAGGAGACCAGACACAGGAAGGCGGGGGCGGAGGCAGAGACTGCGAGAGGGGCCGCCCCGCCGGGGTGGGGGCAGGGTGCTCTCGCCCCCTCAGTGCCTGGGGGCACCGTCCCCAGCCCCTTTCCCTTGGGACTCAGGAGGGGCTGAGGGTATTAGGAGGTGGGACTCGTGCCCCCACCCACTAGACAGCTTGGTGTCCGCGCCCAGGATATGCAATCCCCCCACCCCCCCGCCCCCTAATAATGAGCTCAGGGGAAAGCGGCTCCCGGCTTCGCAAACCCCACTCCCCCACTCCCGTCCGGGGTAACATTCTCAAACCCCACATCCCCCCCCACCCTAATTGGGCGGGGGGAGTGTCTCTTACCTGTGGCTACAGCCTGGAGCAGGTCCCCCCTGCGCTGGGCTGGCAGCGGTGGGCGACTCCGCCCGAAAGAGAGAGAGAAACAGAGAGAGAAGCTGGAGACTGAGAGGGAGAGCCGGGGAGGAGGGGAGGGAGAGGGGATGGAGGCAGGAGGAGGGGGAGGGCCACGGGGGG
>PVIY010054043.1:0-13883 GCA_004026745.1 Myrmecophaga tridactyla | reverse complement strand
AGTAGACAGATATTTAGGCAGAGATTCAGTGCTGGCTAAAGGTATAGTTGTAAATTAAATTTAAAAGGAAAAGACCAATCAATGCCAAGGAAAAACTAGAATTATAAAACCAATTATGTGGGGGTGATGAAACAAAGAACAAAATTGAAAAAAATGAAAGTTGCTTGAATTCAGATATATAGCAGATGAGAACATTAAATGATAACAAACATAATGGGTTGGTGATTTTTTCCATTAGCAATAAATGGATATTAATCAGTAAAATGTATATGAAAACATAAAGACCAGAAATAATACAAAACTGAAAGTAATTATGAAAATATTCCCAAAGACAGTTACAAGACACATATGCAATTTCAATGATATATAACTAAATAAGAAAATAGTTATTACAATATCAATTCTAACAAGCTTCCTTCTACACTTACAAACTTATTTAAAAATATTAGAATTATAGAACTATTACCTTAAATTTTGTTGTAAACTGGGTGGCACATAGTGGTTTTACATAAGCATGCATATTATTGGAATAAATCCATTTTGCCATATCTTATGTGTACATAACCCATAACTTTTAATATTGAAATACATATAAAATGGTGATATCATTGGATATACAATTTTCACATCTAAATATTTATCAGACACATTTCCTTCAGCACATTGCAGTGCTTTCTGACACAGACCACTCTGTTTAACAGATATCTGAAGTTCAAATGAGGCTCAGCGGCAAGGAGTGATCTGATCCATTATCACGTAACCAAAAATTGGTTGAAGGAATTGTCCATGAGTTGTCTCCAGGAAAGTATTACGTTGGTTTCTGTATCTTGCCGATTTTTGCATAATAATGCTGTTCTGTATACGAGGTCTGTCCTTTCCTCTCTCCTTCTGAACAGATACCAGTATTTCGAGGAGCTTCACCTTCCCAGCACTCTCCTGAGGGCTGCAGCCACCTCTTTGTTTCGAAGACTGTAGATGAGGGGGTTGAGCATGGGAGTGATGATAGTGTAGAAGACAGCGATGACGTCATCCTGCAGCGCGGTATGGTAGGCTTCGGGGACAATGTACATGACCATGGCTGTTCCGTAGAAGAGAGACACCACAGTCATATGGGAAGAGCAGGTTGCCACAGCCTTTCTCATCCCTAAATCGGATGCCAGTTTCAAAACAGTAGAGATGATCTGACCATATGAGGCCATAATTGCAGCTATTGGAATGAAGAGGAAGATAATGCCACTAAAATAAAGTCCATTGGCATAAAGAGATGTATCAGCACAAACCAGTTTCAGGAGCGCTGGGATCTCACAGAAGAAATGGTGCATTTCGCGGGATGCACAGTAAGGGAGGTGGAGAGTATATATGACGTGGACCAAGGCATTGAGCAGAGCACCCAGCCAGCTGCCAGCCACCATGAAGGCACAGACTGTAGGGTGCATGAGAACCGAGTACCAAAGAGGGTGGCATATGGCCACGTAGCGGTCATAAGCCATGACTGCCAGCAGAAGGCACTCTGCTCCAACGAGGGTCGCGAAGAGGAAGAGCTGAATCCCACAGTTCATAAAGGAAATGGTGTTCTTCCCAGACAGGAAATCAGTGGCTACCTTGGGGACAATATTGGAGCTGTACAAGAGGTCCATGATGGAAAGTTGACTGAGCAGAAAGTACATAGGTGTATGCAGTCGAGAGTCCAAACAAATGAGAATAAGCATCGTAATATTGCCAGTAAGTGCTACCAGAAACATAGAGAAGACAAGAGAGAACAGGAGGCCGGGGACCTGAATCTGGTGAAAAAGTCCCAGGAGGACAAAGTCAGTTCCAGTTGTCTGGTTAGTCCACCGCCACAATCTCTCCTTCCTCATTCCTTAGTCTGGATACAATAGACAAGAATCTTTACTCCCAGCAAAAATTGGGTCTACTCTGATTTTACAATATGCCAATTTCATCCTCTTCACTACTCATATAATACCATTTATTACATTTCTAGTGTTATAAAATCTGTCTACCATGGAATGGTCCTCATTGCTATTGCAATGTCACTGTATGCTGATATACAATAGATGAATAAAAAATTATCAAGATACAACACTCTTTATATTTTAAGGAAACATATTTAGATCCCTTCAAATTTGGATATTGTTGATAAGTAGATTTTGTTTAAACATGAAAAATGTATATGGATAATCTCTCTCCATATATCAATCATCTATCTCTTTCTCTCTCTCTCTCCCTATCTGTTAATTTACAAATGTATCTATATCTACATTTGTATCTTAATATAAATCTAAATCCAATTCTATATTAATATCTATAACTGTATGTATATCTGTATCTATATTTGTGTATGGATATCGCCAATGTTCATATTTAAAGACATTTTCTGGGTTTTTCGTCCTGATTGCAAGAGATATACTGTAAGTGCAATAGTAGTCATAAGTAATCTTCTATATGAAATACGTAAGTTGTTTCTTAAATGCTGTTTTACCTTTAAAACATATCTGCAAGGGATTACTTTCCTTGTTTGAAAAGGCAAGTTTTATTTACAGAGATAACAGGTAAATTTGCATATTTTGATAGCAGTTAAAGACCAGGACCATAATCATATTTAAATGTTTTCAGACTCCCTCTTCTTTGCCTCAGCATTTGAACGACTGTGACCTCTAGAAGAGAAATCTGGTTTAACCATCATTTATTGTGAAATCAAGATGCTTAAGTTTGCTTTTCCTTTTTAGTAATTTGAGAGCTGAAGATCTAAGACCACCCAAGGAGGAGCAGAAGATGCCCAGTGTGAAACCAGCGCCTGCCGCATGGATTCAGTAACTTGACTTCACAAATTTAAAACACTGCAGGTGATATGACAAACTATAGAAACCATGGAAACAAACAAACAAGCAAAGCTGCCATTAGCCATGTAACTTGGCCAGTGGGCCTGGTGATGCATTTCCTCCGTGCTTGATCAGTACAGCTGTATGTGGAGGGAAACAAAAGCTACCTAACCCAGGACAATTACTTGGACGCAAGGAGTAAATAGAGGGAGGCTCGACTGGGTCACATGCTTTTCGTGGAAACAAGATTGAATTGAGTGCATAGGTAATTTGTTAATGTACAGCTTTTTATCCTTCAGGATGTTGCTGCAAAACTGGGTCATATAAAACCCAAAGACCATGACAACATCGAAACATCGATTTCACTGAACACAGAGGATTAGCCTCGTTCCTGCCAGTGGGCATCACGGTCATGCCATCTGCTGGGCTCTGTGGAGGAAGTTCCATGCTGTCCTGCTAAGTGACACCAACCTCTTCATAAGTAGGAAATTTTGGTTATAGGAATACTGCATTATACTCATTATGTTTATTGTAAGGGGTATAACCCGATATATCTGTTACCAGTTCTCCAATAAATAGTGAGAGAAATACAAAACAACTGAATAAAAGAAAGAAGTTCAAAACCTTGTGGAATAATTTCTTTGCCTTAAACTCAGGGGAAGTGCCACAATCACAATCCTACAAATATCAGCGTTCTGATTTACATTTCTGTAGATGAATTTTTACTTCAGAAGTAGTTTTTATGAAATCATTTTATGGAAATGACTGCTGTGTGGTTGTAGTGAAGAGCTTTGTTCCCCCTAGCAGTGGTTCCAGAGCTGGTTCATGTCATCTACTCTAAACTAGCTGATCAACAGATTGGACAGCAAAACCCAGGAGGTGGGAACTGATCCTGCAACCTGGCACTGGAAAACTTACCAGAGGGATTTTGCAGGGAAGAGAGGGTGACTTGGGGGATATTTTCTTTTTTTTTTAAGAAAGTAAGATTCCGACTCTGAAGCTTCAAATGGCACTGTGGAAATCTACAAGCAAGAGGAGATGTCATGAAGGCAGACTGCTTTTTCTGGGGAAAATATAGGCATGGGCTACAGGACTATTTAAAACATCTCATTTACAGTATAAGCTCAAAGGTAGATGTAATTTTTTTTTTTTACATGGGCAGGCACCGGGAAATGAACCCAGGTTTTCTGGCATGGCAGGCGAGAACTCTGCCTGCTCAGCCATCATGGCCCACCCGGTAGATGTAATTTTTAAACCTATGAGTATTTGTCCAATTTCTGTCTCTTCCTCACCATTGGGTATCTATTCCTTATATGTAAATAAGATAAGGTAATCTGATAACCTTATTCAAACATCATTTTCATTCTTCAAAGATTGTTCCTATGTAGATTGGACATTTATTGCATCACTACATAATTGATTTAAAAATCTGTAAATGAAGTAACACTTTCATATTGAAATAAGCCTGCTAGCCTATGTATAAAATAGCAAAATGTTTGCTGTTTATAAAAAGAAGGGATATAATAGGGTGGGAGTCAGGGGAAATTTCAAGTTAATTTAAAAATGAACTAGCAGTTTTGTGCTGGTGAAGTTGTGGTGAGCTCACCTCTGACAGTGACTTGAACTTGGAGTGTAAAAGGCGTTAATGATATTTCATTGCTGCTAAAAAATGACAACATCCTCTGTGTCCTAGCTCTGTTCTTAGCTCTCAGTGTACAAGTGGAAATTTGTATACAAGAGTGTACTGTAACAAATAAGAAAGGCTATCTTATCTGAAGCATGTAAATTGGATATAAAGTTCTATTCTTAAAAGAGTAGATAGATGAGTGTGGCTAAACATCTATATATGAATCTATTAAAAGAACTTAATTAGGCTTAAAAAGTCATTTTATAGGACCCTAATAAACACAAGTAAAATGCAAAATATATAGTATTTAAAAATAACAATATGCTTGTTTTCTCAATGTTTTACAGTCAACTGTTGTTTGAAAATTGAATACTTTAACCTATTAAAGCATGTTCTTCAAACAAGCATACTCAATTAAGGAAAACACTATCTTTGACTCAGATTTCTTTGGAATTTTCTTTTAAAATGTGTCTTTATTATCAGTGTGTGTGAAACTGCATGTATATGACTCAAAGTAAAGGAGACAGAGAGTAAAGCGGTTCAACTTGAAAATCAGAATAAGAGATACCCACAGGCTTTGGATTCCCAAGAGTGAATTAATTTTGCTGTCTCTGCATGCCATTGCTTAATATGAGTATATATATACATGCATATATGCAGTGAATAGAGCCAGTTATTCTAAATCTGTGGCACATGTGTCAACAAGAAATGCACCAGTAAACTAGGTAAGATATAAGAAATATAAAATAGGTAATTATTAAAAGACTCTCTTGTTATATCTTTAATAATTTCTTAGTTTGAATGTTCTCCCTCCTGTGAAAAGGTTTTACAGATCCATCAAAAGACTTTTAATGGTCAATAAGAATTTTGGAGTGTGAATTACTTTTGATTGCCTATTCTTCCTTCTTTACCAACAAATAATTTAATATATGATTGTCTAGAGTGCCAAGCTATTAGGAAATTAACACTTTATTCTTGTCAATGCATGCCAAAGTACAAATCCAAATTAAAGAAGGTAGACAAGGTGGTATCAGTTTTAACTTAAAATGTGACTTATGTTTAGGAGATTTTTTTTATCAAACTGTATTTTATATGCTGCTCCATAATTTTGTGAAGAGATTATTTTCTCATCAATATATTGATGTGTAGTTAGTACTTCTTAGTACTTTAAAAACTATGTATGCTTTATTCTATAGAGCTAATTTGTTCATTTTACATAACTAAAAGTATCTCAGAATACAGAGTTCAAAGCCCCATCCATCTTTCTCTCAATCAGTTAAACTGTAGATTTTTAAGTACTATGTATAAAAATCTACTATCAATCCACTTATGCCTAATCACTCCAAGGGTTGAAGGATCTTTTTTTGCCTTGTATACTTTTGTATACAAGGCAAAATGTAAGCATATCAACTTATTATGCAAATTTTTTATTTTAATAAAGTCAAAATTCTTGCACTTAATGTTTAAAAATTATTTCTAATATGAATCCAAATAGGAAAATTAATAAATAATAAATAAATCTCATCTGCCATTTTGAAGGTATTCAAATACTGTGTATTAATGACATATTTTTGTAATTAATTCACATATTGTTTAAGAAAATATTTCTTTTCTTATAGAAAAATCTCTGAAGGATGTATCGCACAAAACATAAGTGGAAAATAGAAAAAAATGCTATTTACGTGTTGCTCAATTTCATTTATACTTATACTGACTCAGACTAGGTTTGATTATTATGTAATATTTCTTAAAGCTGTGCTGCAAAAGCAAGGCTGATGTCAAAATAATGAACTATTCATATAATAAGAATATTATCACTATGCTTATTATTTAATTGACATTTTATTGGTTGAAAACTAAATCCTATTTTCTTTTAAGACATACTAAGTATAGACTAACGTACCTTTTAGTTTTTTCCTCAAAGTATCACTTGAACTCTAATTCTGTAAAAGGAAGAGCTGCATAGAAAAGTACCTAGAACGACTCATCTTCCTTTGTTGTCAGGGCCATACATCACCAATGAACTAAAGAAGTTAAATACAACACAAAATCCTCTACTACAGACACTTTGGGCAATTACTATTCTACCCACACTGTCCCCAGAGAAAACATCCCTGTTGTGCCCTTCTGTTCTCTTAGGTAGGCCAAACAACATTATTCCATTGTCCTTCAAATGCCCAAATTAAGCAAGTTTGCTCTCTTGAAAACAAGCAAACAAAAATGTCAACTAGACACACAGTAATTCATTACCAATGCAGCTAATGCCGTCTGAGAACTGAAAAGTTGCTGTGGTGACATCCCAGGGCAGCATTCAACAGCCACTGCCTTGAATTGAGAGCGAGTGGGTTTTCTTCCTGGCTTCACCACTCATTAGTAACTTCAGATACATTACTTAAGTTTTCTTTCCTTTGATTCTTCATCTACAAAATGGCCATGATAAGAGCATGCATGTTACAGGGTTTTGTTAGAATAAATTGATTAATACATACCTCACTGAAAAATACTAGGTGTTGGGAGATGCAAAATGTTGCACAATATAAGGATGAGTTTGTGATTTTTATGGATTTATGTAATTGAGAGTATGAATTGATCCATATTGTATAGGTTTATTTTTCCTGTTGGTAATGAGTACATAAACAAGAAACATATTCTACATATTTCATTAAAGATCTCTGGCCACTCTAGTCTCCAAATTATCCCTATATATGTGTATTCTAAATATGGCAGGAGAGAGAGACATAACAATCCTAAGAACTTAGGTCCTTGTGAGTTTTTAACATTAAAATAGCAACTTCACTGAGTGGCTCTTGTATGTTAGCAGAGTTATAAAAGTTTTATTCACATATTAAATCCTCAACCCTCCAATCGTCCCTCTTATGAAGACTCTATGACTAATACCTGCATTTTTTAAATACAGAAGTTGCCTAACTACCCAGACAGCAAGTAGTGGAGGCAAAAGCTGGTCGTATGTATCCCACTACAGTGCCTTGTACCTGTCTGCTATGGTTTGGAGTGGCACAACTTTTAACACATCACCAATAGAGGTGTGGCTTTAGTACTTTTGTAATCTACTAAGAGCATTTGAAAGGATAGTGTTAAAATGCAAATACAAGACAGCAATTAGAAGGTTGTTACAGGAAACGGAGTTCATTACATGAAACATATAGGTCAAAACCAGCCCTTATATTTGTCCAGATATCTGCATGTTGTGCAAGAACTACCACAATGTCCAAGAAATGTAAAGGAAAAATATTGTCACTATAGTTACTCAAAGAAAGACAGAGTTTGAAAACAAATTTTGAATTAATTTTCCCTCTTCTTAGTTATATCTGGCAACATTTACTTTAATAATTTGGAAATATTAAGTATTAAAATAGAACTAATGAAAAATATATCATGAATTTCTGAAAAAGAACTTAAGATTCTTTTTTTTGCACTCCAAGGAAATATTGAAGGGAAGAATTTTCCATTGGTGATAATTTTATATTAAAGAGGACTAAATTCTTCCACACATATCAACACTTTTTACAATAAGATCTGTCCTCACGTTGTAGGTTGTCCCTAGTAGGGCCAGCACTTCTTCTGGGGTTTCATCCCATAGCTCAGTGCCCGGTGGAAACTGGAAACGACATATATCAAGGAATCCCGTTCTCTGCATAGTTCATGTTGATCATCTTTGTGAGGAATTTGCACTTGATTTGGAAGATTCAAAGAGAATAAAATGGGTTATTCTCTGAAGCAGGTAGATGCATAAACACTATCAATACCAGCTGATGTGCTTGTTTTATTTATTGTGAATAATATCGAATCATCTCAAGCCTGTGGACTTCAGAATCAAAATGAGCCAACTCTCCTTGGTTCCTAAATCCTTTCCATCACTAGTGTTTATTCATTTCATAATACATGGAACCTTCTCTCTTTGTCTTAAAGACAATATTTTTCAAACTAACCAAGCTTACAAATTAAAAGGGATATAAGAAATCGATGACATTTAAATGAAGAAGAGATGGAGATAATCAGCTTGAAATAGTAATTGCCATTTGTTCTTTCCTTTCCCAGTCTGTGTTCCAAGAATATACCTGCTCCATCCTCTCTACTACATATTTCTCCACACCATCTCATGATTCTTTTATGATTTGCCATTATTAGTTTTCACTTTGTACTGTAGTAAGCATCAGAAATTTTCAGGGATTATTTATGTCCAAAATGATTAAGATTTACACCTGATGCTTGAAAGGAAAATTGGATCTTAAGGTTTATGCTAATCCTTCCATTTCCATAATATATGATTTATTCACCAATAAAATGAGAAAGTGTGAGGAGGATATATTACATTAATAACTGAAAACAATGAGTTCAAACACATTTCATAATTTCTAGATAAAATACCAGAAGAAAACTTGAGGTAATCATTCAGCTCACCTAATATTTTTCTAGATGTTTAAAAAAGTAAGCAAACACAGAAACCCAATCTATCATTAAATTTGATCCTATGACATGTATCTAGTATCATACTATTTACAAAATTAACCATGCCAGAGTATCAAATATTTTTGAGGGACGAGCCTTTACTTTTATCACAGTATCACTGATGCTGGAATTAATGTCCACAAAAGGAGATGCCCTTGATATTGAATAAAGCATGAGCTCACTCAAAATGGAAATACATTTTGTTGCATATGGAACCTTGTTTAATATATATATTATATATATAATACATATAGCCAATCTTCTCTTATTGTTTCCAGATAATAAAAATGAAACATTGTGAATTAATTCCATGAGAAAACACAGCTTGGATATAGAATTTACTAAGTACATTGCAAGACTGAAACTGGGAAGATTTGCATCTGGAGATGAATAAAAGGGAAAATGATGACCAAACATCTAATAATGTCATACTATAATTTTCTTGGAAATTTAGCACTCAAAAGAGGAAATTATAGGCAAAATATATAAAGAAATATACCACTAGACAGTCCTTGATACAGTCCTTTAATACAATTTACATAAAACAACTTTTCTCATTTTTTCTTTGTTTTCAGGAACAATTTATACTCAAAGTACCTATGGAAAATTCTAAATAATTAATAATTATGTATTCTATATCTATTGACAATTATCATTCTAGAAATTAAAACTGATATAGGTGTAAATAATTATTTGTTACTAAAAGTAATAAATTCCTTATATTTTAATATAATAGTGAATTTTTCAAAGTAAATCACTTCCAAAGACCAAAAGTTTTATATTGAGGACAGAGAAATTGTTTCATCCTTTTGAACATGTCTTTGGATAACTGGGAGATGGATGAATTCTCATAACTACCTATTCCTTTATACCATTGCAGTATATTCTTTTGGTTGAAAAGTGTAAATAAAATATGACCTTAAACAGATATATGATTAGAAAATGAAGGGGCATTTGATTATCACTTTGTATAATTGTTCATATTCTTCTATAACAATATTCTATTCCAAAACTCAGCAAGTGGTGATTTCTTAAACAATAGGTCCAATTTGGAATCTGAAACTTTTTTAACTTTTCATATCTCTTGGATTTAAATCCATTATTGATTTAGCAATTTGAGTGGGGTTCTAACCATGCATGATTTTGTGACATCAAGTAGTATTCACTTGGAAAATATTGAATCATAGAGTAATACAGATTTTATACATATGATATTTCATTTTACAATATCAAAATAAATCACATTTATTAATATAATCACCAAACTTAAAATCTAGGACTTCAAGGAAGCTGCAAAGTTCATGTGGAGGCCACAAGTTTTCTTAACTTCTAATTTTCACTTGAAGTTCAAATTTTATCATTTGTAAGTAATGTTGGTACTTCCTTTCATTAAATTCTTTTTTATTACAAACATTTGTAGGTTTGCAGTAAAATCACGCAGAAAGTACAAAGTTCCTGTATAGATCTCCCACCCATTCAGCGTTCCCTGTTGTTTACATTTTGCATTAATGGGGCCCCTTTTTACAACTGATGAACAATATTATTATGATTACACTATTCTCTATAACTCCTAGATTACCTTACCATTCACTATGTTGTACAACTGTGTGGATTTTCTTTAAATTTTTTTCCTGGCAACATATACACAGCATAAAATTTCCCATTTTAAGCACTTTCAAGTGTGCAGAGCTTTCCAAGGAAATATTTGGCAAGGGACTCAGGAAATGCTGTCTGCTGGCTAAAATATTTGTGATTCAGAGGAGGCTGAAGCAGGCCAGGTTGGAATTGATGAAGAGAAGACCCCCTGGAGTAAAAATATCATGAAAAAACATATTTTCTGATACTCTTAATTCAGTTGGGAAATTATCCAAATGTTTCTGAAACTTACAAACAGCAAACAGGTATGGGGACAAGGATAGGCTGAGTTCACCCCTGCTACAAGGAACAACTAGAGAAGTGAGAAAAAAATGACCAGAACAGCAGTTCCAAGGTACGAGTGACCTAACATGGTCTTCTACAACATATAGGGAAGTCCTGGGTGAAAAAGCTGAGGAATTGGTACACAGAAAATGGGGTGAGTGGGCTCCATTAGGACTCCACCAGGGACAAGAGGCCATGCCCAGGAATGTGCCTACCCCTCAGCTAGCTTGGGATGTTAGGTTCCTCAGTTCCACAGTCCAGAAACTCCTTAGGGAACCCTTTCCTTGCTCATAGAGAACATCCAGCTGGTCCACATGCCCCACCATTCCCCTTCCCATATGGAGGCCCAGAGCCTTCAGGAGTGCACAGACAGGGAGATGGGGACCAGAAAGACAGCCTCACCAAGTCCTATGCCCGTGTGCCCCCACACCCTCACATCCCATGCCTGGTGACCACTCACCCACGCATGCAGTTCCCTCATGCTATGCCCCAACATGCCCTGTGCACTTTGTGCCCTGCCCCACTGCAGCCCCAGATTGATGCCTTTCAGCTTTCAGCATGCACCAGGACCATCAGACTTCGCTGGAATCACACCAGGTCTCAATCCAGCTCTCCCAGCTGCCACAGTCGGCAGGCGGATATGACCCAGACAATTGAACAAATTAAAACACCAGAGAAGACACAGGCTTTAGAACAACTAACAAAGACATTTATACAAATATCTTAATAAATTCAATGGGTTGGCTAATGACAAAAGGATAACAAGAAGACACTAGAAAAGCATAAAGAAGAATTTGATAGAATAAGTAGAAAATAGCATATATCACAGAGATGAAAGATACTGTAGACCAAATTACAAACATACTAGATTGTGTCATTGTGTATGAAACACAAGAATTTTATTTGAGGTACACAATAAAGGTACTGTAGACTCACACACACACACACACATACACACAAATATATATATATATATGCTAGAGACAAGTAAGGGCAGATTTGAAGAGGCAGAAAAAAGAAAGAATAAGCAAACTGATGACAGGACAATTGTACAAAAGAAGAAATGACAAAAAAGACAGAAAAACTTGAATTGGATCTCAGGGAAATGATGGGACAACATGAAGCATGCAAATATAAGAATCATCAGTGTCCCAGAAGGAGAGGTGAAGACTAAACACCTTGGAAGATGAGTTAAGAAGGTAATAGGGGAAAATTTCACATACCTTAAAAAAGACATAAATATGCAAATCAAAGAATCCCAATGATTGTAGAGACACAGAAATGAACAGCACAATACTATGTGATGGTAGCACAATATTGTACATACACTGAATGAAGCTGTGTGTGAGTAACATTGAGGAGAGAGAGATGGGGACATGTATGACACTGAAAAGAATGACAGAGGATAAAGACTGTGATGGTATTACTTAGTGATACCTAGAATGAATACTATTGGTGATTAAATATACAAATATAAGAAGGTTTTTGCATGAGGGAGAATAAATGAATGTCAATAATGCAAGATGTTGAAAAGGGATGGTATATGGGAAAAATATATTCAATGCCTACTAGGGTCTACAATTAACAGTTACATTTTAATATGCTTGCATTGAATGTAACAAAGACAATAAGCCAAAGCTAATTGGGGTGGGTTTACCATATGACCCTGCAACCCCACAGTTAGGCGTCTACTTGGAGGAACCGAGAGCAGGGACAGGAATGACCTTTGCACACTGGTGTTTATGGAGGCACTGTGTGCTTGCAAATTTCAATGGATGGAAGTGACCTTAGGGTAAACTGACAAGACTGGAAGGGGAGCTGTGGTGGATACATGCAATGGACTATCGAGCAGCCGCAGTAAGTAATGCATTTGTGAGGCACACAGTTATTTGAAAGAAACTTGTGGACAGTAAGTTTAATGAAATAAGCCTGAAGTGAAAAGACAAATATTAAAATGCCTCACTTATATAGATGATGCACAAACTCTGAGAATGAATTTGAGAGCATAGGTTTTCTGATGAAGGCCTATTGTGAAGGTTCCTAGATTGAGACTCTAACAGTAGCCACATCTATTCCAGAGTTGTAACTGTTACCCTTAAGTTTTTAGATGCTGACCTCTTTGTGTATAACCTGGTCCTTCCATAAGACTTTGGGTATTTGTGTGACACCTGAGCCACAAAGCTAGAGTTCTGTAGCTATGAAAGTCAGCATTACCCCATACAGCAACTGTTAAAAAACACTGAATAAATGATCAGAATTCAATTAGTGATAC
Organism: Myrmecophaga tridactyla; assembly: GCA_004026745.1. Lineage (NCBI taxonomy): Eukaryota > Metazoa > Chordata > Mammalia > Pilosa > Myrmecophagidae > Myrmecophaga > Myrmecophaga tridactyla. Next base: position 772 of record PVIY010054043.1, on the reverse strand, counting down.
GAATGAGGCTGATCTGGGTAGGACTAAGGTAACTCAGACTAAAGGATTAAGGATGATACTAACTGCATTTTAAAACTTCAACTTCTATGTGAGACCAAAGGAAAGATGTTCATTTGGTGCAAAATTTACATTTTTGGTAGCACACTATCTAATTTAACTTGTATGGTCAGTTTATTCAAGCACAGTAATTACATGGAACTGGGAGTGAGATCTTGTTGGTTTGTGCAGGTCGCTGTGATGCCCTGATACATCCCACAGAAAGGTGGACAGAAATTTAGAAAGGGTTTCCATAGAGTTGAAAGACTATTCTGGAGGCTATTTTTATGCCAGTTTCACCTAGATTTTGCTAATTACCATGGTTTGCCAAACACCAACCAACACCATTCCCGTTAACCCTAAAGAAAACCTAGGGCTCTGTGTTAGTTTGCAAGCTGCTGGAATGTAATATACCAGAACTGGGATGCCTTTTAAAAATGGGAATTTAGGGTGCAGTGTTGGTTCAGTGGTAGAATGCTTGCCTTTCACGAGGAAGACACGGGTTTGATTCCCGGACCATGCTCCACCACCCCCCCCCCAAAAAAAGGAAATTTAATAAGTTACAAGTTTACAGTGTAAGACTATGAAAATGTCCAAACTAAGACATCTAGGAAAAGATACTTTAATTCGAGGGAGGTTGATGGGTCAGAAACACCTCTGTCACCTGGGAAGGCACATGGCTAGTCCCTTGTTTCTGGGCTTCATTGCTTTCAGCCTTTGTTCCTGTGGGGGGTTC
>PVIY010054042.1:0-14395 GCA_004026745.1 Myrmecophaga tridactyla | reverse complement strand
CCTCCAGCCTCTCTGCTACATCTTGAACAACAAGGTGATATCTACTTAATGCATAAGAATAACCTCCAGGATAACCTCTCGACTGTTTGGAATCTCTCAGCCATTGACACTTAGTCTCATTTCACTCTTCCCCCTTTGGTCGAGAAGGTTCTCTCAATCCCTTGATGTTAATTCTCAGCTCATTCTAGGGTTTTTCTCAATCCCTTGATGCTGAGTCTCAGCTCATTCCAGGATCTCTGTCTCTCGTTGCCAGGAAGGTACACATCCCTGGGAGTCATGTCCCATGCGGAGAGGGGGAGGGTGGCTTATGTCATAATCTTGTCTGCAGGGAACTTGATCGTTTCTCCCTCCCACAAGACAACACACTGAGTCCATTATATTGATGATATCATGTTGATTGGACCTAGTGAGCAAGAATTAGCAACTACTCTAGACTTACTAGTAAGGCATTTGCATGTCAGAGGATGGGAGATAAATCCAACAAAAATATAGGGGCCTTCCACCTCAGTGAAATTTCTAGGTGTTCAGTGGTGTGGGGCATGTTGAGATATCCCTTCTAAGGTGAAGGATAAGTTGCTGCATCTGGCCCCTCCTATGACCAAAAAAAAGGGCACAACGTCTAGTTGATCTTTTTGGATTTTGGCGACAACATATTCCTCATTTGGGTGTGCTACTCCAGCCCATTTATCGAGTGATCAGAAAAGCTGCTAATTTTGAGTGGGGATCTGAACAAGAGGAGGCTCTGCAATGGTCCAGGCTTCTATACAAGCTGCTCTGCCACTTGTATAGCAAGAAGATCCAGAAGATCCAATTGTGCTGGAAGTGTCAGTGGCAAATAGAGATGCTGTCTGGAGCCTTTGGCAGGCCCCTATAGGAGAATCACAATGCAGACCCTTAAGATTTTGGAGCAAAGCCTTATCATCTGCTGCAAGTTAACTACTCTCCTTTTGAGAAACAGCTTTTGGCCTGCTACTGGGCCTTAGCAGAGACTGAAAGCTTAACCTTGGGCCACCAAGTTACCATGAGACCTGAGTTGCCTTGGGTGTTGTCTGACCACCAAGCCATAAAGTAGGGTATATGCAGCAGCACTCCATCATAAAATGGAAATGGTATATATGAGATAGGGCCAGAACAGGTCCTGAAGGCACAAGTAAGTTACATGAAGAAGTGGCCCAAATGCCCATGGTCTCCACTCCTGCCACATTACCTTCTCTTTCCCAGAGCAGAGCTATGGCCTCTTGGAGAATTCCTTACAGTGAATTGACTGAGGAAGAGAAAACTCGGGCCTGGTTTACAGATGGTTCAGCATGACATACAGGTACCACCTGAAAGTGGACAGCTGCAGCACTACAACCCCTTTCTGGGTGTTCTTGAAAGACAGTGGTGAGGGGAAATCCTCTCAGTGGGCAGAACTTTGAGCAGTGCACCTGGTTGTTCATTTTGCTTGGAAGAAGAACTGGCCAGAGGTGCATTTGTATACTGACCCATGGGTTGTTGCTAATGGTTTGACTGGATGGTCAGGGACTTGGAAAGACCATAATTGGAAAATTGGTGACAAAGAAGTCTGGGGAAGAGGTATGTGGATTGACCTTTCTGAGTGGGCTAAAAACATGAACATGTGTCCCATGTGAATGCACACCAGAGGTGACTTCAGCAGAGGAAGGTTTTAATAATCAAGTGGATAAGATGACACATTCTGTGGATACTAGTCAGCCTCTTTCCCCGGCAACTCCCGTCATTGCCCAATGGGCTCATGAACAAAGTGGTCATGGTGGTAGGGATGGAGGTTATGCATGGACTCAGCAACATGGACTTCCACTCACCAAGGCTGACTTGGCTACAGCCACTGCTGACTGCTCAATCTGCCAGCAGCAGAGACCTACACTCAGCCCCCGATATGGCACCATTCTCCGAGGTGACCAGCCAGCCTCATAGTGGCAGGTTGATTACATTGGACCACTCACTTCATGGAAGGGGCAGCAATTTGTTCTAACTGGAATAGACACATACTCTGGATATGGGTTTGCTTTCTCCTGCATGCAATGCTTCTGCCAAAACTACCATCCATGGGATTACAGAATGCCTTATCCATCGTCATGGTATTCCACATAGCATTGCTTCTGATCAAGGGACACACTTTCACAGCAAGTGCGGGAATGGGTGCATGCTCTGGAATTCTCTGGTCTTACCATGTTCCCCATCATCCAGAAGCAGCTGGATTGATAGAATGGTGGAATGGCCTTTTGAAAACTCAATTACGGTGCCAACTGGGTGGCAATACCTTGAAAGCCTGGGGTAATGTTCTCCAAGAAGCTGTATATGCTCTAAATCAGCGTCCGCTGTATGGTGCTGTTTTTCCCATAGCCAGGATCCATGGGTCCAGGAACCAAGGGGTGGAAATAGGAGTGGTACCGCTCACTATTACCCCTAGTGATCTACTAGGAATATTTTTGCTTCCTGTCCCTATGACCCTGAGCTCTGCTGGTCTACAGGTTTTACTTCCAAAACAGGAGAAACAACAATGATTCTACTGAACTGGAATCTAAGACTGCCACCTGGTCACTTTGGGCTACTTATGCCACTGGATCAAGAAGCCAAGAAGGGGATTACATTATTGTCTGGGGTGATTGACCCTGATTATCAGGGGGAAATAGGACTGCAACTATATAATGGAGATAAAGAAGAGTTTTCTTGGAATATAGGTCATCTTTTAGTACTACCATGCCCTGTGATTAAAATCAATGGGAAACTGCAACAACCCAATCCCAGCAGGACTACCAATGACTCTGAAACTTCAGGAATGAAGGTTTGGGTCACCCCATCAGGTAAAGAACCACGGCCAGCTGAAGTACTTGCTGAGGGTAAAGGGAACATGGAATGGGCAGTGGAAGAAAGTAGAGATAAATATGAACTTTGACCACATGATCAGTTACAGAAACGGGGACTGTAATGCTGTTTTGTTCATGTTATACTATTTAAGTTGTAAGATATCAAGTTTAAGAATGAATACTACCCAAGGACTTGCACCTTGTTCTGGAGAGAGTTAATGTGTTTCCAGTTATATGCAGGACAGTTGAGTATTGTTAGGTGAAAGAAAAACTGTGTGTTTCATTGTTTTTTATTTAGAAATTTGGTATGGTTTAAGGTGGTATGTATAGCTGCCAAGTTGACAAGGGGTGGACTGTCATGGTCAGGTTCATGTGTCAACTTGGCCAAGTGGTGGTACCTGCTTGTCTGGTTGGGCAAGTGCTGGCCTGTCTGTTGTAATGAGGACATTTCATAGAATTAAATCATCATCATGTCAGCTGCATCCACAGCTGATTCCATTTGTAATCAGCCAAAGGGGAGTGTCTTCTGTAATGAGTGATGCTTAATCTAATCACGGGAAGCCTTATAAGGAGGATTCAGAAGAGTCAGGCCCTTCCTGTTTTGGCTGGTGAGCCTCTCCTGTGGAGTTTGTCCAGACCCTCCATCAGAATCATTGGCTTCACAGCCTACTCTGTGGATTTTGGACTCTGCGTTCCTGTGGTCATGTGAGACACTTTTATAAATTTTATATTTGTGAGTGTTCCCTCTTGATTCTGTTTCTCCAGAGAACCCTAACTAATACAGAGGGGGTTAGCATGTGCCCTGGAAATGGCAGAGAGCCCAGGGGTGGCCCTGATGCCTGGAGAGAGTGGAGCTGAGAGGTGGTCTCCTCGATGTTCCCCGAGGTTGATTTGGAAAGAGGCGGGCCACTGCATAGGTCCTTGGAAAGGGTGGGACTGCCACTTTCTAAAGCTGTAGTATAAATGATTTTCACATTTTGAAATTCAATGGTGTTTGCCCTGCAGGTTTTCCTTCCAATTTCTCCCTATGGATCCTGTGACTGTCCCACCTTTGCATATTGGCACCAGACAACTTGTTTTGAGATTCACAGGTCCACAGCCAGAAGAGAATTTTTGCACCTTAATATTGTTTAAGGTGATGCATGTAGTTGCCAAGTTGACCAGGGATGGACACGTGGTAGTTACATTCAGGTGTCAACTTGGCCAGGTGAAGGTGCCTAGTTCTGTTGCTTTGGACATGAGCCAATGGTACGTGAACCTCATCTGTTACTCATTCATCTGCAATCTGCTAAGAGGCATGCCTGCTGTAATGTATGATGTTTGATTTAATAGGCTGGTGCTTAAATGAGAGAGTGCAACGTAGCACAGCCCAAGCAGCTCAGCATACCTCATCTCAGCACTCGCAGCTCAGCCCAGGCCTTTGGAGATGCAGAAAGGAATCACCCCGGGGAAAGTAGTTGGAGCCCAGAGGCCTGGGGAGAAGGCCAGCAGAAATCACCCTGTGCCATCCCACGTAAGAAAGAACCTCAGTGGAAAGTTAGCTGCCTTCCCTCTGAAGAATTAACAAAATAAATCCCCTTTTATTAAAAGTCAATCTATCTCTGGTGTGTTGCATTCCAGCAGCTAGCAATCTAAAACAGAGCCTAACAAATAGCAGGCACTAAATGAACATTAATTTTATGGTTATAAGAGTCACAGTATTTCTTAGCAGAAAACTGAAGATAACTGATTAACTTTAGACATTAACCAAGTATGCAAGTTAAAAGTTTAATGGTAGTTATCGAGGATGGATTTGGGAGATTTTGTCAGTAGCTTGGTCATGTTTCTCCAGTATTATTCAACAAGCAGGGAGACCAGGTCTATACCCTGAAGGAGCTTGACCCTATGGGGACAACAAACCTGCCCACCCCACCCTGCCATGTACTCCCAGATAACAAATACTCGCGACATTGAATCACCATTAAGAAATGCTTCAAGGTGCTCATTTCCCAACAACTGCACCCTGTCCTTTGAGGGTACCCCACATTTCATTCTCATCTGCTGCCTGCTACCTCTCAGAGTCTTTCCTTAATAAGCTCTTCAATCTGCATGCCTTAAAGCCCTGCTTTACCACCTTTGCTCTTTGGAATCCAGTTGCACTGCCTTTGATCATGCGTATGTGAGGCAATCATGTTAGAATCTCTTATAAAGGAAACAAGTGTGAATCTTCTTTTCATATTGTGAATCACTGTTGGGTTATTAGAGACAAAATGATTTTTTTTAAGTTTAATTGTAGCTACTAGAATAATAAAATAGAGGATATGCTTTTCAAGTCACAGTAAAAGAGGACAAAAAAACCTTAGTTAATCCAAAATGAGTCAGTAAGAGCAATTAAAAATGAGGCATGTAAAAATAGAATATCTGGAAAGTACAAAATAGAGTAGTAGATATTCATATAAGAAAGAAGGTATATAAGAAAATATACATGAGTCTCATTTATGCAAAAAGAAATACAGAAAGTATAAACCAGAAATTAAAGAGATTGGTGGGAAAGCAGTGGAAAGAAGGAGGCAATGGAAACAGAGTAGTAGACATGTAGATAGATTGTCTTTTTTTGAGCATATCTTTTTTGTAGCTCTGACTATTAGAACCACTGCAATGATTCACAAACCCTCAAAAATAAAAACCACAAGAAAAGAAATCTACAGACCAACATCTCTTATGAATACAGATGCAAAAATTCTCAACAAAATACTAGCAAATGAAAAATTCAGCAACATATAAAAAATTATACACCATGACCAAGTGGGATTTATCCCTAGCTTGCAAGGTTGGTTTAATATCTGAAACTCAGTTAATGTAACACACCATATCAATAAAATAAAAAACAACAAGAAGCATATGATCATTGCAATAAAAACAGAAAAGATTGGATTAAATCCAACACTGTTTCTTGATTAAAACACTCATCAAACTAGGAGTAGAGAGAAACTTCCTCAACCCAATAAAAAACATCTATGAAAAGCCCATAGCTGACATAATTCTTAATGGTAAAATGCTGGATTCTTTTCCCCTAACATAAGGAACAAAATAAGAATGTCTAATCTCTCCATTTCTATTGAACATTGTACTGGAGTTTCTGTTCAGGGCAAATAGGCAAGAAAAAGAAATAAAAGTTATCCAGACTGGAAAATAAAAAGTAAAACTACATCTACTTGCAGGTGACATAAACTTATAGGTAGAAAATCTTAAGAATTATTCTTAAAAAGCCACTAGAACTATAAATGAGTTCAACAAGTTTACAGGATACAAGATTAACATACAAAAATCAATTATATTTCTATGCACTTGTGATAAACAGTCCAAAAATGAAATTAAGAAAATAATTCCATTTATAATAGCAATGAAATGAATAAAATACTTAGGAATCCATTTTTTGAGTTTAAAAAATATTGTTAATAACTTTAAGTTTAGAAATGCATTTTATATAATGCTCTCTTTTCAAGTCATAGGAATAAATTTAACAAAAGAAATGTAAAACTTATATGCTGAAAAGTACTGTGTTAGTCAGGTTTCTCTAGAGAAACAGAACCAACAGGAGAGATCTGTAAATATGAGATTTATAAAGGTGTCTCACGCAACCGTGGGAATGGAAGAATCAAAACCCATAGGGCAGGCTGTGAATCTGGTGGCTCTGATGAAGTGTCAGGATGAACTCCACAGGAGAGGCTCACTGGTTGAAGAAGCAGTGAAAGAGACTCTCTTCTTCCTTAAAAGCCTCCAACTGATTGTATTATCTCACATGCCTGTTTAGCTGATTGCAGATGTAATCAGCCACAGATGCGATCAGCTGACTGGTGATTTAATCAACCAGACATGAAATATCCCTGCAGCAATGGTTAGGCCACTGCTTCCCTGTCCAGACAACTGGGCATAATCATTTGGCCAAGTTGACCTCAGAACCTAACCAACTACAAAACATTGTTAAAGAAGATTAAAGAAGATGTAAATAAGTGAGAAAACATTCCATGTTCATGGATCATATGACTTAATTTTGTTACTATGTTAATACTTCCCAAACTGATCTACTCCCTAAAGATTTGATGCAATTTCTGTCAGAATCCTAGCTGAGAGAGATTTCAAATAGAGTCAGGAGTTCATTCTGGAGATTATTCATGTGCATTATATAGAAATCCTTTTTTAGCTTTTCATGTATTAGAAAAGCTAGAAGGAAATACTTGAAACAGTTGACCTGTAATCCAGTAGCCTTGATGCTTAAAAATGATTGTATAACTACATAGCTTTTACAGTATGAGCATGCAACTGTGAAAACTTTGTGGCCAATGTTCTCTTTATTCAGTGTATGGACAAATGAGTAAAATTAAGGACAGAAAATAATTTAATGATGGGGAAAAAGGGGCACGGGATGTTTTGGGTGTTCTTTTTTACTTTTATTTTTAATTCTTATTTTTGTTTTTTTAAATAACAAAAATGTTTAAAAATTGACTGTAGTGGTGAATGCACAACTACAAGATGATATTGTGAACCACTGATTGTACACTTTGGATGATTAGAGAGTATGTGAATATATCTCAACAAAATTGCATTAAAAAAAGTGCAAGTTAAAAAAAAACAGAATCCTGGTTGACTTCTTTGTAAAAATTGTAAGCTGATTCTAAAATTTATATGTGGTTTTAAGGGACCCAATATAACCAACACAATCCTAAAAAAGGACAAAATAGGAGGACTCAAACTCCTCAGTTTCAAAACTAACTGCAAAGCAATGTTAATCAAAACAGTTTGACACTGTGCAAAGGTAGACATAAATAAGTAAAGTAGAATTTGGGGGTGGGGGCATACATCTGCAGTTAAGTGATTTGACAAGGGTGCTGAGAACAAAAAGGAAAGAAGTCCTTTCAACAAATGATGTTGGGGCAACTGGAAAGCTACATGCAAAAACAAACTGGACCCTTACCTCACACCACATACAAAAATTAATTTAAACTGGGTCAAAGTCCTAAACGTAAGAGCAGGTTCTATGAAACTCTTAGAAGACATAGAACTCTTCATGACTTAGGATTTGGCAAAGAATTCTTAGATATGATACCAAAAGCATAAGCAACAAAAGACAACAGATAAATTGCTTTAATTAAAATTAAGAACTTCTGTGCTTCAAAGGACACCATCAAGAAAGTGAAACCACAGCCCACAGAATGGGAGAAAATATTTGGTAATTGTAGATCTGATAAGGGGCTTGCATCTAGAATATACAAAGTACTCTTAAAACTCTATAATAAAAAGATGAGTAATCCAATTAAAAACTAGGCAAAGGCATAGCCCAAACAACCTCAAAGAGAGGCATGGAAAGATCAAAGGTGATGGTGGAATTATACATAGAAGATAGGACTCAAAATATGAATATGAATGCGGAATCATTAAATTGATATCTCTTTTAGTCTCCAGTATTTTAGAGCGGCTAGAAGTAAAAACCTAAAATTGTGGAATTGTAACCCATGTCAAAGTTTGAAATACGTTCTACAACTAGTTGTGGTGCTGTGCTTTGAAATTTATTGCTTTTTTGTATATATGTTATCTTTCACAAAAGAAGGAAAAAAAGTCAATTTTGAAAATAAAAAAGTATTTAAGCCCTCTAGCCTCCTATATTCTGGAGCAGCCAGAGGGAAAAATATGAGAAGATCATATGGTAGCCCATGATAAACTCTGGGATTTATCCTGTAACCACTTTTTGAATAGTGTCTTGAAAACTATTGCTTTTTTATTTCTTTGCTTTGAATATGTTATATTATACAATAAAAAATTTTAAAAAACTAGACAAAGGATCTGAACAGACATTTCTCCTAAGAAGATATACCAATGACCAATATGAACATGAAAAGATGTTTGCATTATTAGTTATCAGGAAAATGCAAGTCAAAACCACATTGAGAAAACACTTCATACCCACTAGAGTTACTAGAGTAGAAAAGTGAGATGACACTAAGTGTAGGAGAGGTTGTGGAAAAATTGGAACCCCCATATGCTGCTGGTGAGAATGTAAAATGTTGCAGTCACTTTGGAAAGAGCGTGACAGTTCCTCAAATGATTAAACATGGAGTCATCATATGACCCAGCAATTCCATTCCTAAGTATATAGCTGAGAGAAATGAAAACATGTCCACACAGACACTCATACATGAGTGTTTATAGCAGCATTATCCATAATAGCCAAAAGATGGAAAAATTCAAATGTCCATCAACAAACAAATGAATATATAAACAAGATACGATGTATCTAATTCAATGGAATATTATTCAGGCATAAAAAGGAATGAAGTACTCAAACATGCTATAATATGGATGAACTATATACCGTATGACTGCATTCATATAAAATCCAGAATAGGGAAATATAGAGAGACAAAAGATAGATTATAGTTGCTTAGGGCTGAGGGAAGAGGCAGAGGGATAGGGAGTGATAGCTAAAGGACATGGGATTTCTTCTTGAGATAATGACAATGTTCTAAAATTTACCATGGTGGCAATTGTACATATTTCTGAATATACAAAAATCCCTGAAGTGTACACTTTAAGTGGGAAAATTTATGGAACATGAATTCTATCTTAATGGAGTCATTAACAAAATAAGCAAACAATTTAAACCAACCAGGCTGCTGGGGAGTGGAAGTGGGAATCCAAAGTTAAATACAACAGTAACAACCCTAAATGCTTTCCAGATGAATAACATACACACACTGGAAGGGATGGGGAAGAAAAGAACTAATATAAGTAATTTTGGAAAGCAATATTCCAATACAGTATCCACTTGACTGGATACTATAAGCAACTGTATACAACTACTGTGATTTAGATAATAAATTTGTTTTCCAAGGGGATATAGGTTTGCAATTCTGAAACTATTGTAATGTATTCTAGGATATAACATATAATGAACAAATACAGATATAATGAATAAATATAGTTGAGGTAGGGAAATCAGGGTTTCTTGTAGTTGGAGAAAGAACTTAGAAATAAGGAAAGGAAAAAGGAAAAAATGAACCCTGTGGTGTTGGATTGATATTAGAGGTGTCAGAATATATGCAAGGCTTTTAATATACATGCAGATAAATAGATACAGTAAGATAATTATATAGTGAAATAATCTAACACATCTATTTGAGTAATTGATAGATTAAGCAGCCCCAAATAATTAAGCACAGAAAAGCTTTTAATAATTGATAAGATTGAGTCTATATGTAATCATATATTAAATGATTACAGAAAGCACACTTTCCACAAGTACACAAGGAAGCTGGTGGAAAACAACATCAAGCAAGTCTTAACAAACTTCAAAGAACTGGTAATACACTGATCACATTTTCTGACCATAGGATACCTAAGTGAGAAGTCAACAACAAATATTAACCAACATTTTTGGTGGAAGTTTAAATTGGTCCAACCACTTTGGATGGTATATGGGGAAAATATGCCTGATGCAAACTGTATTAGTTAGGGTTCTCTAGAGAAACAGAATCAACAGGAAATATTCGTAAATATAAAATTCATAGAAGTGTCTCATGTAACCATGGGAATGTAGAGTCCAAAATCTGTAGTGCAGGCTGTGAAGCTGCTGATTCTGATGGAGGGTCTGGATGAACTCCACAGGAGAGGTTCGCTGGCTGAAGTAGGAAGAGAGTCTGTCTCTTCTGAATCCTCCTTAAAAGGCTTCCAGTGATTAGATTAAGCATCACTCATTGCAGAAGACACTCTCCTTGGCTGATTACAAATGGAATCAGCTGTGGATGCAGCCAACATGCTCATGATCTAATTCTACGAAATGTCCTCATAGCAACAGACAGCCAGCACTTGCCCAACCAGACAAACAGGTACCACCATCTGGCCAACTTGACACAGGAACCTGACCATGACACAAACGATGGACTATAGTTAAAGTGTATATTCTCTGGAGGTCACCCTTATGTAAACTTCAGCTAGACACTGCTACCTAGCATAACTTGCCAACCCCCAACAAAAACCATTCCAGCCAATCCTAAAGAGTACCTAGAATCTATAAGATTCTACAAAGTTTCCATGCACTAGGGTAACTTACCAGAAACTTACAACCTCCAGGTGGTTCCCTGGACTAGATAAGACCTGAAACCTAGAGGGACCAGCCCCTCCAGAACATCAGCTAGTTCTATCTCCCTACCCCTTATTACTGACAGCCCTTACAACATGAAGAAGTTAGAATGGGCATGGCTCAAATATACTTAAAGAGTGGGAAGAAAGATCAAAAGCAATGGTAGAATTATACAGAGAAGGTAGTGTTTAACAAATGGATATGATTACTGAATTATTAAATTGATATTTCTTTTAGTCTCCAGTATTTTAGGCAGCTAGAAGTGAAAGCCTAAAATTGTGGAACCGTAACCCCTACCAAACTCTGAAATCTATTCTACAACTAATCGTTGGGCTGAGCACTGAAATTTATTGCTTTTTTTGTATATATATTACTTTTCACAAAAAAGAATCAAAGTGATGATAATATATATGTATATTTATTCTTTCTAGCCTCCAATGTTCTGGAGCAGTTAGTATGTGCACTGGTTTGAAAGGATTTATGTACCCTAGAAAAACTATGTTTTAATCCTAATCCAATTTTGTAGAGGTAGCCTTTTCTCTTAATCCCTATTCAATAATGTAGGTTGTAAACTTGATTAGTTATATCCATGGAGATGTGACTCAGCCAATTGTGGGTATGAACATTTGAATAGTGGGAGATGTGACTCCACCCATTCCAGGAGGGTCTTGATTACGTTACTCAAATCATTTAAAAGGGGGAAGTATTTTGGAAAATTTTTGAGATTCTGAGAGAGCAGAGAATGATGACAGAATGACGAGACCCAGAAGCAGAGAGGCCACAGCACCAGAAATCTTTGGAGGTAAAGAACGAATATGTCCCTGGGGAAGCTTTATGAAACAAGAGGCCTGGACAGGAAGCTAGCATAACCTGTTTGTCATGTGCCTTTCCAGTTGAGAGAGAAATCCTGAACATCATCAGCCTTTCTTGAGTGAAGGTAGCCTCTTGTTGGTACCTTAAATTGGACATTTTTATAGACTTGCTTTAACTTGGACATTTTCTTGGCCTTAGAACTATAAACTAGCAACTTATTAAATTCCCCTTATTAAAAGCCATTCCATTTCTGGTATATAGCATTCTGCCAGCTAGGAAACTAGAACAGTATGGTAACCCATGACAAACTCTGGAATCTGTTCTGTAACTATTTGTTGAAGAGTGCTTTGAAAACTATTGCTTTCTATATGTGCTATAATATACAATAAAAAGTTTTTAAAAGTATATGTATATATATATATATATATATATATATATAGGTTGAGCTAATTTATTTTTTTTGAGCTAATTTATTTAAAAAAATAAATTCCTTAGATTTACACGATATTACTTGTTGGGTTTTCTTTAGGTCTGACTGCTCTTCCCTTAGTTTCCCAAGTGTTTCATATGTTGGCCTTGTGCTATTAATTTTCCTGTGGTCTTGTTGGTCAAATCCACCGAGGCAAAGGCAAGTGTTTTCCCTTTCTTCAGAACATGTGCTGTCAGCACTATATCTTCTCCGACTTGAGCAGGTGACGTATACCCCAAGTGCGCCTCGTTCTGTACATGGCAGCATCATTGTGGATATGGTGACCCCTAGGGTGGCTGTCAACCCTCCACGAAGAGGACCCAATTTCTTGGTATGTTGTTTTTCTACTTACATTTCATGCAATCATGGTCTCAGGAGCAATAGAGACAAGAGTCACCTTTTCCAAAACTTTACCAAAGCTGCAAACATTGGCCATGGCCTTCATAAACTCCCACAGATTCCTTGTCAGGTAGATCATCATGAGTGGTTTGCCAGCTTCTGGGCCCTGGGCAAGAATCTAAACGTAATATTTTGATGTTCTTTCATCAGTTGTAACAAAGATACCACACCAGTGCTAAGGGTCAATAGTAGAGAGGTATAAGGGGTTTGCAATTTTTCATTTTGGAGCAGTGAAAATGTTCTAAAATTGATTGTGGTGGTGAATGCACAACTCTGTGATTATACTAAAAGCCATTGATTATACACTTTGGCTAGAATGTATGGTTGTGAATAAAATTGCTTAAAAACAAAAACAAAAATAATATTAAAAAAAGATGATTGAGTTGTTCATGGTGACTATAATTTTTTATATTAAACCTTGAGAATGCAAAAAAACAAAACAACAGAATGAGGAAAGGATAGAAACTATTGCAGTCCAGAGGAACTAAAAAGATGTGATGATTAAATGTAATGTGGTGCCTTGGTGGGAACCTAGAACAGCAAAAGGATATTAGGTCAAAACGAAGGAAATCTGAATAAAGTATGGCTTTCAGTTATCAAGAGCAACAACGAAAACCACACACAAAGAACATGCTATGCTTTCTCGGGGTTGTGAGGGACAGTTAGCTGAAGGGCTGCGTTTGTTTATTCTCCGACTACAATGGAATGAAGCTAGAAATCAGTAACACAGGGATAAAGGGAAAATTAACAAATATGTGTAAACTAAACAACATGGTCTTAAACCACCAATGAGTTGAAGAGGAAATGAGAAGCCAAATAGGAAATATTTTGAAGAGAATAAAATGAAAACACAACCTACCAAAACTTATGGGTTGCCGTGAAGACAGAGCTGAGAGGGACATTTATTGTGCTAAGTGCTTGCATTAAAAAAGAAGAAAGACTTCAGATCACAGACCTACCCTGAACACTAGAAGAACCAGAAAAAGAAGAGAAAACTAAACCCAAAGCAAGCAGAAGGAAGGAAATAGCAAATATTAGAATATAAATTTAAAATCAACAAAACCAAAAGTTGGTTCTTTGAAAAGATCCACAAAATCAACAAATCTTTAGCTAGACTGACAGAGAGAGAGAGAGAAAGAGGATACAAATATTAAAAATTGGAAATGAAAAGGGCATTATTACTACCAACCCCACTGACAGAAAAAGGACTATAAGTGGATATTATGAATGATTATAAACCAGTAAATTAGATAGCGTAGATGCAATGGACAAATTCTTATAAACACACAAACTACCTACATTAAGTCAAGAAGAAATAGATCTCAACAAACTGATTACCAGAGATTGAATCAATCAGCAAAAACCTCCCAGCAAAGCAAAGCCCAGGACCTGATGGCTTCACCACAGAATTCTATAAAACATTCCAAGAAGACTTAATTCCAATTATCCTCTAACTCTTCCAAAATGTTTAATTAGGGAGGGATCACCCTCTAATTCTTTCTACAGTGCCAACTTTACCCTCATACCAAAGCCAGGTAAAGATACACAGAAAACTACAGAACAATATCTCTTATGACTATAGATACAAAATTTCTCAACAACATAATATCAAACAGAACCCAACAGCATATTAGAATAATTCCACACCATGATTCCTCTAGTTTGCTTGCTGCCAGAATGCAATATACCAGAAATGGAATGGCTTTTTAAAAGGGGAATTTAATAAATTGCTAGTTTACAGTTCTAAGGCCAAGAAAATGTCCCAATTAC
>PVIY010054041.1:0-14390 GCA_004026745.1 Myrmecophaga tridactyla | reverse complement strand
CTGCAGGGCTCAGTTCACTTGTTATTCCACAGAGAAGCCTCCCCAGTAACCTCCTGGTCACCAACTAGCAATGGTCCTGCTTATTTCCTTCACCAATCTGTTTACTTTCGGAAATGAGATTTTTATTTTTATTTTTTCACAAGTAGTCCCCCATTAGACTATAAGCCCACCTGTCCTCAAATAGTTCATAAAATGTAATCGCTGCTTGATAAATATTTATTGACTGGAGAACAAATAAGTCCATCCCAAAAGGTATTGAAAAACACTGAAAAAGTAGTTTCCAGTGTCCGCAGAAGCAGTTAGCAGAAGAAGTGGAGTTTAGTGCTCCACCTATGAACTCCACCTCTTAGCCAGCTCTTCTGTCCTTCGTTTTTCTAGGTGTCTCCTGTTCTGTGCCCCAACATTGCCCCTTCTTTTGTTTTCCATATGGCCCATGATTAAAGGAAGAAAGTTGCCTTTAAATAGTACAAATTAGCCCTTCGAGTTAAATTAAGGTGAAATCGTGTAACAGTCTATTTAGTAACATTCCACTCCAAGGGACAATAAATACCGAATCTAATCACATGGCTAGAGGGATTGTCTGCGACCTGAGCAGTGCTTATTTTTTAAATGAACATACGGAAATATCTGTGTCTCTAACCTAAATCAGCATCTACCTGCAGCTTCAATTCCCTTCAGATTTGTTCTTCTAAAAATCAAGAAAGTCTCACTTGTTTTTCTATGCCCTAGAAGTCTTGCTTGCTTAATTGCCTTGTTTTGATGTCTGGTCATTAATGTGTGCTATGAAGTGACTATCATTTCCTGCTTTCTTTGTGGAAATTGTAGAAGATCTTTTTTGATATATATGCGCATCGGAAAAAGAACCTTATAGCCTAACTTGTCCGCATTATGCTGAGTGACATAAGCCATACACCAAAGAGCAAATAGTGCCTGACTCCATTTATTTGAAATGACTAGACTAAGCAAATGCAAAGAGACCAGAAGTAGAATACAGGTTACGAGGGGCTGGGGTGAGGGGGAATGGGGAGTTCTTGTTTAATGGGTACAGAGTTTGTTTTTAAGGTGATGCTAAAATTTTAGTAATTGATGGTGGTGATGATGACACAGCATTGTAATAGTAATTAGTTTCATTGATTTGCACACATAAAATGATAAAGTGGCAAATTTTATGTCATAAATACATAAACCACAACTTAAAAAAAAGAATTTGTCATTTCCTGAACATGTGATCTTCAATAACTGAACTTGGTTTTTCTTACTGGTAACAAAGTGTGGCTCATGACATCTCTTTTCCACCTTATCAAATGAAATGGTGTATAAACATAATTGCATTTAGAGTCTGTAAAGACTAAATGTACATTGCTTATAATTGTTACTTTTTATCTATATTGGGGTATGTTAAAAAGTGACCTTGTGTATGTTTGGAGGTCACTAGACCAGTTAGCAGAAACCCTTGAGGTATGGGTTTGAACTTCACAGAGTCATACTTTCTTGACCCTATAAAATGATGGCCTTGGATTAAATCATCTTGCAGGTCCTTTTCCAACTCCAACATATAAAGCTTTGCTGCTACAACGATGACTTCAGATATTAAAATGAGGGAACACTGAGTTCCTTCTTTTCTCACATTTCTATACATTGTAACCCTAGGAAAATGACTATGTTCTGCATTTCCCCTGCACAATTGAAATACTGAATAATTTCCCATTTACTATTGAATACTTATTCAGAACCCACAATATGCCAGGCACTGTAATAGTAACTCAAAATTATATGATCCTGTATGGCTTCAAAAGCACTTTTACTTTCTATTATCTCATTTGATCCTCTTAAGTGCCTTGTTTGGGAGGCAGGGCAAAGATTACTATGCCCAGTTTACAGATAGAGAAGTGAAAAATGAGAGAAATGAAGTGACCTGCCCTGTTTCAAAGACCAATCCAGGCTTGATCAGACTCTTGGTCTTAGGGAAGCCATGTTCTTTAGTATTGAGTTCTGACCTGGTTCCTCCTTTCAAGATGGCAGCCTCTAAGACAGCTGAGAAATTTGGCAGGGAAAGCTCATACAAATCTAACAGGGTTATAAAATCATCAGTCTCAGAAATACCAAGAAAAGGTAGTTTCTTTATTTTGTGAGCCAGCTCTTAAGAGCATCCACCTACTGGGGAGAAAAGAAAATTATTATTAATCAACTCTGATTTCCTTCGATTTGGTGTGATTCAATGATTTAAACAATAATTTCAGGTTTAATTTACTCATTTGGGAATACTTTCTCTTTTTTAAGTTTTATCCTTCCCTAAGATCATGTTTTGGGCTTCAGAAAATATGGTGGAGGGGAGAAAGATCTTTGATCTAACTCTTTAGGATGATTGCTGGTATTTGTCTTCTTAGTTGGCCAAGCCCCATTCCAGGGTGTTCTGATTTGGGGTGATGCTGTTGAGAAAATTCTGTTCTATCATTTTCCATTCAGTCAGGGTTGGGTGAACCTTCCCTGTTGAGTGGCCCTCCCCTCAAATCTCACTACATTACGACTTCTTAGAGTCTCTGCTATGTTCTTCTCCATCTTCAGTTCGAGGCCCTTCTACAAGTCAAATGTCATCACCTGCCCTATCCACAGTTTCATGTAAAGAAATGACTGGATTCTCAACTCACTGAAGGTCCCCAAATGAGAAGATCCATCTCTCATGGTCACAGCTTAATAGACAACAGTTAGACCATGGAGAGCCAGTGACCCATCAAATTATCTCCCTCTTTCTTAAGAAAGTGAAACAATTAGAAGTTATAGCCCATATGGGCCAATTTCAGATGAAAATTCTTTACTAGGCCTTGTACTGTGGCAGGTCAAACCATAATGAGCTTCTCACCTGGGAGCAGAGAAATCATGAATAGGAATAATAGTAATGACTACTATTTATCAACTATGTATCATTGTCAGGTACTATGTAAACTGCTTTACATGAGTCATTTCATTTAATTTTTACAAACACCACCAGTATATAATTACTTTACCATCCCACCGATGGGGTACTAAAGGAGAGAGAAGTCTAAACAAATGTTCAAAGTCACACAGCTGGGTAGTATGAAGGCTGGGACAGAAATCCAAGTGGTCTGATCCCACAGCCTTATTCTTACCCACCTGAGGTAAGAAGCCCAAAATGTTAACAGTGCTGAGATTGAGAAACCCTGCTCTCTCTAGGTATAGAAACTTGCTCAGGCGCTAACTCTAACTTGGGCTAAATAAAATAAGAATACTCTTAAAAGTGAAATCAGTTCCCTCCATCTTTCTCTCTCTTTCGAAATCCTCCATGCCAAAATAGCTCAAAAGCAGGATGAGTTTATTTTAGTTGTGTTTTTGTTCTACTCTGTTTAAACCAAGAGTGGCTTGGCATTTGCCTTCTTGCTTGACATAAGCATTCTTTCTGAGGGCATCAGATCTGTAGAACTGGTTTTATAAGTGGATGGGTCTCTGTGTAATAAGAATAGCTCACTTTTAGAAAGCACTCACTATATTACTCTCCCAATATTCCACTATCACCCCTCATTTTATAGTTAAGGAAACTGAGGCTCAGAGAGTATTTGCTCAAGAGACACCTTCATTAAATGACAGAGCAGGACCTGAAATGTAAGTCAGTTCTACAACTGAGACTAGATCCCTAGACATCATACTACATTGGTCTTTAACAAATTGTAGTAGTTTCATTATAGAATTTTCAACTGTGTTGGTTTGATGAGCCTAACTTTTTATTTATTTATTTACTTATTTGGCCTGGGCAGACTCTGGGAAATGAACGGGCCTAAATTTTTTGACTTAAGAAAGTATGATTGGTGGGAAGGGGAGGCACAGTCGTGCTGCCCCAAGCAGAACTCCTTACAAGCAAAATGAAAATGGTTCTACAACAATCAGAGGAAAGACAAAGAGATTATTATAAACAGATAAAAGTGTCTGGATCACACTAGAGCACTCATTTATGGCTGGAGCTATAGGGCCTTTGAGAAAGAGTCCTATAGGATGGTTCACATTTGGTCTAAAATATGCTGCCTCGAGCTGAGGAAACTGGCAAGTGCTCACCTTCTAATATAAATATTTAACAGTGCCACACCATCATTTGTTAGATTTTCTGTACACTACAGGGGAAAGCATGTTGTACAGAATGCTAACTTTCTAAGTATGTTTTATCTGGCCATCTGCAACTTAACAACTTAAAAATAGTTGTTTCTTAGGCCAGCAGAGGATGTGTGAGCCACTTCTAGAAACTGTTACTCTTTGTGGCAGGACATCCTTGCCACTTGTTACTGACTTGCTCGATAAAGTGATGGGTAGAGGAGGTCTCTCCTGCTGCTCAGGCACAGGGCTTACTGTCTTCTAGTCTTTCCATATGTGGAAACCAAGGCCAAGCTCACTTTTTGCCATAGGTATACAAACACCCAGTTCTCTAGCGCCTCAATCAGGAGCATAAACCCAGACCTGGGTATTCTATAAGAGAAGAGGTGAAATCTAGATATAGGTAATGTTGGCCAGAAGAGAGGGACTCCCCGATGGGAAGTGTTAAAATTGGCCTTGGTTGGTCCCCCTGGGGAGAATTAGCAATAGGATTTGACTTAGAAGGAGGGAGAATGACCCTGGGAACTGACTTCATCCTTAAAAATTATATCAGCTCAGTCTCTAGGCATAAATGGAACTGTGATAAAAGTTGTGAATTTGTATATTGGTGAGGAAGGGGAAGCTGGGGCAGTCATATAGATTCTGGAGAAAATTCAAAATGAGGAACAGAAGATAAATATTAAAAATTTTCCTATCACTATTGATTAAACTTTTTGAGAACTATAGGAGGGAGATTCATTAAAAAACATATATTCACCTTTCAAGCCCAGTGAGAGGGAAAACATGATGCTCTAACCCAAGGGAAACCATTTACATTTACTACTATTTCATGGAATCGCCTTGGTCCACCAGAGAAGAACCAAAGAGAGAATTTTGTTTAAAATTAATGGCTGAGTTCCTCCTCTTAAAAGCCTGTCATTTACATGAACAAAGGAGCAATTGCTTCCTGACAGCAGTGATGGGAAAATGGAAACATTGGCGTAGATATTTCACCCACAAATCTCTACTCATCACTTACTCCATTTTATCCCTTGACCTGTCTTTTTAATCATTTCACCTCCTTTTTGCAAAGAATTACTGCCGCTTCTAACACATGCGGTGACCTTACTGCCTGGTGATTTTCAAGTACCCCTTGGAGAAGAGGAGGTCGTCTTTTATTGCTTCTCCATCCTTTTAGGAATAAATCATGAGGGTCCTTACCTTTGGGCGTTGACTAAAATGGGGATGTAGAAGTAGGGCAAATGATTCATCTGGTTTCTGTCCAGATGAGACAAACCTGTGGCTCCCACTTCACTAGCTGGAGGACCCAGTCCAGGATTCAGGTGGCCCAGCTCTCAAATTGCTTGACTAAAAGTGTCATCAGCACATCACACCAAAGAGTGAATGTTGGTTGCTAAAGAGCCATCTTGGCTGTGGAATGTGCCAGCAGTGCAGAGAATTCCTCTGTTTGTTTTGCTTTGTCTGATGGGACGAAGGGACTTTCTTGTCTCAGTTGAACAGAAGTGAGTTGTCTTCGGATTCTGTCTGACTCCTCTGGAGCTTCCTTAACTTAGTAAACTGTCATGTCTCCCTCTAGGCCTAGGAAATCACAGCATGAATTCAGTCTTCAGGCAGTCCTCATCTGACACCTCCACAAAGAGATTATCCCTTTCTTTGGCCTTTCCCCCTGGGTTTTGTTTGATTTGTGTTCCTCCCTCCCAGATGTACATGGTGATGCTTAGGAGGTAATACAGTGCTGTGAATAAGAGTAAGGAGGGGGTTTATATCCTATTACTGATGCTTGAGAAAATCTGAGCTTCATTTCCTTATCTATAAAATGGGGATATGATTTTAGGACTATGGGCTCAGCACATAATATATGCTCAGTAAACTTTAGTTGTATTGCTTCCAAATAGGACTTTGATCAGCATGAGCTCTATGAAATTCAAGTCAGGCTAGCTGTCAACACCGTCTTACGTTGCAAAATGCTTCACATGGAAAATGCTTAATAAGTACCCGTAAGATGGAAGAGAGGGAGAGAGGACACACAACACTCAATAATCATTGATTAAAAGGCTCACAAGGCAGGGATGTGAGAAACAAAAGAATCAGCCCACCATCCTCACTCCCTCCACTTTCTGAGGGCCTAACCATGAGCCTGCCTGGAGACACTTTCTAAGATCTTGCAGTGGGAGAGAGCAGGGACAATGGAAAGGATAGAAAAGGGCTAGGTGACTGAAGCACGCAGAGTAAGGGAGTTGGGTGGAGAGACTGGAGAGGTAGCTAGAGCAAGGCCATGCACAAATTCTACATCACGTTAAGAATTTTGGTCTTCATCCTAAAAGGGATAAAGCCATTAAAGGGTTTTAAGTAACGTAGCTTTATAATCAAATTTGTGTGTTTTTAAAAAATTTTTCATAACTTTGTATACATTTGCATTTTAGCACCAGTAAGAAGTAAGAAGTGGAGTTACATGCCAAACAGTACATTACAATAGTACAGACATTTATAATTACCCAGATAATTCCCTTTACCGCAGGTCTTGATTTCTTTATGCCATTTTGAACCAGTGTCAAGTGTCCTTTCCTTTCAGGCTGAAGAACTGCCTTTAACATTGCTAGTAGGGCAAGTCTAGTTTGTATTTTGAAAAAACTTCTCTTGTTACTTTGAAAGGAACAAGTAGAGTGGGACCAGAGTAAAAGAAGTGATAGATTGATTGGTAGTCTATTGCAGCAATCTGGGCAAGAAATGGATTAGCTACAACTAGAGTTGAGGTAGGGATAATGGAAAGGTTTGGGAAATAATATGGGATAAAAATCAAGAGGATATATTTATGAATTAGTGGAGGAAAGAGTTGATGAAGGTGGAGGTATCAACTATGACTCCTAGAATTAACCAGAGCCATTGGAAGGTTGATGGGACCAGATTCTGAGTTCATTTTGAGATGCTTTTGAGATGTCCAAAGCAGAAATATTAACTGGGTCATTGGATATGTGAATCTGGAGCGCAAAGGAAAGGTTGAGACTGAATTTCAAAGTCCCCAGATAACTAACAAGAGCCTTCAAAAAGGAATAGAGAAGTACCACAGCAATTGAAAGGACTGGAGGGTAAAAAGAATGTTTTAAAGCCAGTTTCTTGACCATGTACAACTGCTGTTGGGAATGAGAGAGAACACTTGAATATTCAGTAATAATAGGGAATAACTAATTGTGTAAGGTATCTTGTTAACTTGTTTGTATTCATAAATAATGTGTGCCTTTCATACTTTTAAAAGTGATTCAAAACGACATATTATTTCAATATTAAAAAAGCAAAAATAAATAAAGGTGTTTAATTTTGAAAATACTTGAAATCAATACAGGAAGATTTCTGGAGTTAGTTAATATGCCATTTAAGATGACTGAAATTAACAAAAATCCCTAAACAGGATCGATTCCTGCTTAGCATCTGATTTCATAAGTTAAGTTTTATTGAAGCACAAATGTGCAGATTCATTTCTATTATCTATGGCTGTCTTCTTACTCCAATGGCAGAGTTAAACAGAGATCTTATGGCCTACAAAGTCTAAAATGCATACTATCTTCCCCTTTTACAGAGAAAGCATGTTTACTCCGACGCTAGTAATAACTGGTCACCTCACAAACAACAAGTCTGGAGGTGGGGCCAGATCCAGGATTACTGAGTCAGGGGATCAAGATATCATTAAGGAAGAGTTTCTTTCCATCTCTTGGCTCCACCATTCTCAGTGTGTGAATTTGTTCTCAGACTGGGTCTTTTCATGGTGCCAAGATGGCTGGGGCAATATGCTTTTATAGCTAATGGGGGAGACAGAAAATCTCTTCTTCAATCATGGAATCCAATTTTTTACCTCAGTCTGTTTGTACCCACTTAGGTGGCACACTCACCTGGATGGATAAGGGTTCACCAGGGAAATGGCAGGCATGGATGAGCCGATGATGGATGATGCCAGGAGATGGGAAGCTGAGGGAGTCCCTCATGCCTGGATGAAGTCAGCCTTCTCTGATGAGCAAAGCTGTGCACCATGGGGTATCCACACCTGCAGAAAGTTAGAACTCCCTTAGGAACAAAAAACAGAGAAATGGAAGTTGGAGAGAAAACCAACAGTAGCTATTATAGTTGATCCCTACATTTGAGCAGCAAATTAGTTCAGTGCTTCCTAGAAGACAAGGTGAATAATAATAATATTAACAATAACAAGTTTTTTTATTATCCGACAAAAGAAAGCATCTGGTTCCAATATTCCTACATAAGCTCTTCTGGAAAAGAAACTTTATTCCAACAGCTCCAATGGGAGGTTTTAGGGTAACAAACTGAAAGGAGTTAGGGAGTAATCAAGAGGAGAGGATGAAGTCTTCCCTTCAAGACATCTAGCAAGCAGGGACAAAGTGAGAGGAGAGAGAACCTTATGTGGGGAGAGAAGGCAATGGGAAGCAGGGGCCAAAAGAAGAGATTTTCAATCATAAGCCATTCAAAATTGCTTGTATGTGAAGGAGAAAGAGCCATTAGAAAAGGAGAGATAGATGTGAAAAAGAGAAGCAGAAACATGCTTCTTGGTAAAGAAGAGAAGGATGAAGAGTTACAGAGGACTCTGAAGATGACCTACAGTTTAGGGCTATCTAACAAATGAACTGCAAACTTAAGTTAGATAAGGAGGGAAACAGCACAGGTAGGGCAGGGGAAACAGAGTTGGTTTCTTTTGTGCAAATCACATTGTACCATGTTCTTATTCATCCCTTAATAGGAAAGAATCATCTTTTAGAATTTTTTCCTCATATTGTTTTGGAAATATACAAATCACCTTCTGAAGTTTGGGCTTGGATATTCATAAATATTTGCTTCATTTCTACAAGCATGGAGTATTTCCTCTCGTGGAGGGAAAGAATTGAATGTGGGCCCCTTATAGACTGTGTCCTCTTCTGGTTGGTTCTTGCTGGCTTGAAATAAGTTCATCATTTTTTTTTCCTTTGAAAAAAATCCTTTCTTTTCTTCTTCCTTTACTTAAGCCATAAGACAAAGACATTCCACAGTGGATTCTTGTAGGAACACTGGAGAGATTTATATTAATCTGTATCCTGTGCAATATTCTCACCGAACTGAGATTCGCTCAACAGGTAACTTGAATGAGGGAATGTCCTTCTTAGGTTTCCTCTCTATTTTTATTCCCCAGAGTTTGTTTTTAGATACATTTATAATACTAATTGAGCACCTACAATAAACCCTGCATTTTACATTATGTAATTAAATTTTCACAATGACCCTGCAAAAATAGCTTATTATCCCATTTTAAGGTGACAAATGAGGTTCCCAGAAATGAATTTCCTACCCTTGTGGAATTGGAATTAGAATTTAGGTCTTTTGGGAATACAAAGTCTGTCCTCTTTTCACCATCCCTTCTTGTCACTTTTTGGGCAAATTTTCTACTCCTATAAGTTAATTGCATATCAATATTTTAACATGTAATAACAACACCAAAGGGAGTTTGTTATTTTAAGGATCTCCAGCATAGTTCTTTGTAAAAGCATTGTTCTTATTATCTGCCCCATATATCTGGATTTTTATTTATTGGTTTCACAAATGTGCAATCTATGTGTTACTTCCTTTGTTCTGATTTTCTTGAGTCTTCTCTTATTTCCTAGAATGTTCCTTTTGCAACACTGAAACAAAAATATTAAGAAAGTCTTTCCAATATAGTCCCTAATTAGCTCAGATAGCCACTGTTGGAAATGCTGACAGTTCAGCTTTTACCCAGAATCAGCGGGGAACAACAGAAAGATATTGTCCTATCTCCTTTTCAGAGGGATCCATAAATTGTGCAGAAACATTAAAAAGCTTCTTATTGAACAGCTTTGCAAATTATAATTAATGGTAATACCTAACAATTAGATTTTGGTAACAATGGGCTATATACACATATAACTATGCTGAATGTAGGTAGATGTAATTTAAGTCTTTATTATGAGAATAGGTGAGAGTGAAGGATTTATTACTGTTTAATCTTTTTGGCCAGCCCTATATATAAAGCACTGCAGCTTAAAACATAGAATATTAAAATCTTCTGTAAACACATTATTGATATGGAAAGAAAAACTCTTTTAACAGCTGTATGTCATTTTATTCTTACAATAGTCTCTCCAATGTGACATTAATAAAATTGATGCCATAATCCGTTCCCTAAATTAGTTCTTACTAGTAATGAGGGAATAATTTGCGAATAAATAGCCTCGCTATTTATGAAGGTGGCTATTTATTTCTGGGTTGATTAATTAACAATTGTTCATTAACTAATGCTGAAGACCTCAAGTGTTGTGTTTGCCTCTTTGCCAAAAGATATTGGTGCTTTATTTTGGTGCCAGTGTTGATGGTTAATTACTGCTCGGCGGCTCTGGGATTCGACTGGAGCACAAAGGTTTGCTAGCAGCTTGCTTTCCTAAAGGCTTTGGAGGAGGGAACACACACACACACATACACACACACACACACACAGACACACACACACATACAAAAACCCCTCTAAACCCTTGAGTCTCACTTCTCAGTTCTTGTGCTTTATGTAGAAAAGACTGGGGCCCTGAAGCTAAGGTTTGGAAAGCTGCAGGAAAACTGCACAAGAAAACCATTCATAGCTGAAGCTTTGGGGAACATTTTCATGGGCTGAGGCTTAAATAAACTGAAGTCTTTTTTAATTGAATGCAGTACCAGCCTGTTTCTAAAAGGAATTTCACCAGGGTCGGGTTAATACCTTTTCACTGTTGTTTTTTTTTAAATAGTTTGACTATCGGAATCTAATTGCAGCAGCTCTGAACAAAAAGTGCTACTTTCAAATGGTTCAGGAAATAAATGATATTTTTAGCTTTTATTATTATTATTTTGTTGCTTGCCGTCAGGACTGGAGAAAACTTCATTTCTACTGAAAAGCACCATAAATACCCCTGATTTATTGCTTTATAGTTGACCAAAGATTAGAGATTTGTGTGGCTGTTGCTGGATGATAGGATGCTTTGAAGCTTTTTCCCAAGGTCCAATATTTGTCAATGTTGAATGTTATTGCAGGAAGAAGTGTTTTCATCAACTGTGATTTTCTTAAGCTTTAAGAATTCACAACCTCTGCAATATTTTGTGATCACACTAAATTTAATTGATATCATTCTTACACGTAACATTTAGAAAAAAATGACATCAAGTACTTTGTGGCCATTTCAGTGAGTTTCTACAGTACTGACTGAATTACTCGGTAAGCTAGAATTGCAAGTCCCTAATACTGTAAGGGAACACAAGGGGCATTTGTTTATGCTTTGATTCAGGACTAGATCCAGGTACCATAGCAGTGGTGTGTCTATTCTATTCTGAAAGTTTTCCAGGAATGTGCGTCTCATCCCATGGTAGCCTATTTTGGTGTTGAATCAGGTAGTTCTTACCATGTCTTACTCTACTTCTTGCTGCATCAAAAGTTTTGTTCTCAGTGGGTATTGAGAACATTTGGAAAACAGCCTGTTTCTAATAACCTTTCATATTCTTAAGGGTAGTTATTCAATTTCTCTTCCACTTTCTTTTCTCTAAGCCAATTAATCCAATTCTTTTAACCTTTTCTTGTAAGACTTCAGTAGCTGCCATGCCTCATTTTCATAGGAGTTCTGTTCTAGTGCTCAAATTAGTTCAAAGATGCTGACTAGGTAGGTTGGTTGTGAAATTGAAAGGGTATCAGAGAGCTATAAGTAAAGACATTCAAGGTTAATGACCTCATGAATCCATATGCCAGGTGTTCAGCTCTCCCAGGATTACCACCTCATACCAGGTGAAGTTGCAGGTTCTTATATCTAACTTCCCTTCATAAAAGTTAAATGATTGTGGAGGAGTTTACACTCTTCAGAAATGAAGTCATTTCACCCCAAATTCACCCTACTGCCATCATTAATATTGATTCTGTCCCCAAACAGCTTGCTTTCCGAGTTGGTTAGTCAAGGAGAGTTCATATGCTGGGGGAATCGAACAAATAACTCCTGACTGGAGGATCTGAAGTAGAAAGAGCTCAGATGACAATGGAGGAACCAGGAAGAACTACCCACCTTAGTTTGAGCCTGTCCTTAGACTCAAACTGAAAAAGTGAGGCTGTTCCATCTTAACATCCCATGTGCCACCTGCCCTCCTCCATGCTACCCTGAATTTTGCCTTTTAAGATCAACACAATTACAATAAAAACATCAATTTCTATTTTTTTCTTTGCACAAATATGAGATTTCTGTCAAATGTGCATTTGAAAGAAAGGAGGAAATGCATATAGACCAAAGGAAGAGAAGAAAAACATCATGATCCTGTCCTCTAGGCAAAACTGCTAATAGTAACTCATATTTCCTGCCTTTTTATGGTGTAGCAGTTATACAAAAGTGCAATCATATTGTACAGTTTTATAACTGTAAGGTATCATGAATGTGTTTTGATGTCAATAAATATAATTCTCCATACTTTTTAGTGGTGTATGGCACTTTATTATATGAACATAATTTATTTAACCAAGCTTGTATGGCTGAACAGCTTAATTTAAGTACTTGCAATGATAAACGACATTTTGATGAGTATCCTAGTAGTTAAACTTTTATACTTTAACCATTTATATAGAGAAAATTCTAGAAAAGGAACAGAAAAATAACAGATTATACTCTTTTTTCAAGGCTTTGAATAAATATTGCAGCATTTATGTTACATCCATTCATCTTCTAACCAAATCCTCTTTAATACTGGGGGATGTCTTAGTTTTTTGGCCATTTTATAGTTCAAAAATGATAAATTATTTTTTATTTTTAAATGCATTGCATTAATAAAGTTTTTACTTGTTGAATTAGTTTTTACTAGTATAATTTTCATATTATACAGTAACATGCGCCCATTTGGCTGGTATAGTTTCACAAGATTTGACAAATGCATATGCCATATAACCACAATCCGAGTAAGATATAGAATATTTCTATCATTCCAAGCATTCCTCATGTCCCTTTACATCTCTGTTTCAAGGCAATTATTTATTTACTTGCTGTCACTCTAAATTAGTCTCACTTATTCTATAATTTCATATAATTGAAATCATACATTATGTACTCTTTTGAGTCTGCCTTCTCTTGCTTGACATATTTTTGAGAGTCATTTATGCTGTTGAGTACATCAATACTTTGTTCCTTTGATTATTTCTGTTCCTTTTTATTAATATTATATTCTATAGCTATACCACAATCTTTTTTACCTGTCAATGGAATTTGGATTGTTTCCAGTTTTAGCTATTATGAATAAGTTGCAATGAACATCTATGTACAAGTCTTTTTATGGACATATGTTTTCATTTCTCTTGAATAAATATTTAGGAGTGGAGTTACTGGGTCACATATAAGTGCTGGTTTAATTTCATAAGAAAGTGACAAACAATGTTCCAGAATTGTACCATTTTAAACAATCTCACTAACAATATATGAGAGTTCTACTTGTTCCACATCTTTGCCAATACTTAGTATTATCAGTCTTTTTAATTTCAACCATTCTAGTGAGTGTGCAGTATCTTAATTATGGTTTACATTTGTATTTGCCTGATCACTAGAGATATTGGGCATCTCTTCCTGTGCTTTATACATATATCTTCTTTTATGAAATATCAATTCAAATCTTGCCCACTGTTAAATTGAGTTATTATTGAGTTGGTAGAGCTCTATATATTTTGTGGATACTTATCCTTTGTCAGATATATGTATTGCTAGCATTTTCTCCTAGTCTATGGTTTGTCCTTCCATTTTCTTAATGGTATCCTCCAAATAGCAGAAGGTTTTAATTTTGATGAAGCCCAAATTATCAATTTTTTCTTTTATGGTTCATGATTTTTGGGTTTTATTTAAGAAATGTTTATCTCTATAAGGTTGTAAAGATTCTCACCATGTTTTCTTTTCAAAGTTTGACAGTATTAACTAATACATTGGGTCTGTGATCCATTTTGAAATAATTTTATAAAATGTTTAAGATCAATGTTGAGGTTCATTTGTTTTTCATATAGACGTAGAATGATTTCAGCACCATTTGCCAAAAAGCTATCCTCTCTTCCTTACATTACCTTGGCTCCTTTTTCAAAATAATCAATTAACCATTAACATGTGTGTGCTTCTATCTCTGGACATTGTACTTGGTTCCATTGATCTATATGCCTATCTTAATGCTAATACTCCACTATCTTGATTCCTGTTGTTTGTTAGTAATCTTTGAAAGGTAATATGAGTCCTCCAGCTTTTTTCCCCTTCTTCAAAGTTATTTCATATAAAAAA
>PVIY010054040.1:0-14398 GCA_004026745.1 Myrmecophaga tridactyla | reverse complement strand
GCACTCCCACGCGCTCGGAGCCGGGTTCCGCCCCGTCAGCTCGCGCGGCACGTCGGAAAGCCACGGCACTGAACCTCCTGTTCTCATTTTGTACAGAGCCAAGGGCACTTTTGTTCGCGTGTTTGTTGTTTTCATTTCTGGGCACAGCAGCACTGGCCGCATGGGGTGCCCGATGAGTAAACCGGCCTCACCCCCTGCAGCCCCACGACAACCCCACGTCCCCAGTGGACACTGTCTCTGGAGGTTCCACGGTGGCCTCGCAGAAGTGGCTCTCCTCCCACCCTCACATTCGCCTCCTTTGGTTCTGTAAAATCAGCAAATAATTGCTGAACCATTAAGACACTGTTAAATCAGGGACTGATGAGAAACCCATCAATTTCCTTGGCAGCCGGCGCTCCTGGCTCCCCCCGCAGCCCAGGCGAGGCAGAGGGCGAGCCCACGAGGCCGCAGTAGGCCGGGTGCCCCAGTGGGAAGAGGCACCTCAGCTCCAGCTCTAAGTTTCTAAACTGTTGTCAGTTTAAATTAGTGCTTTAACGCAATTTTAATAGGTGGTGATTTTATTTTGTATCTAATGAAACCAACGGGGTTGTGAAACCATCAGAGTCTGGAGGAGAAGGAGTCTGCCTGCTCGGCGAGGGGCAGCAGGTGGGCACCCGGAGCAGAAGCTGCAGCGGAGGCTCCCGCCAGCTCCATTAGGGACAGGTGAATGGTTTCAGAGCAGGTGGAATCACCAGAGCGTGCGGGAGCTGCGTCTTCTTCCTGCTAATTGGGCAAGAATTGGCATCTTCCTGCTAGATGCCAAGGCATAGCAGCCACCCTGGAGATTCAGCATGCATTTAAATTTGATAGACCCTCTGAGGGAAAGTGTCTCACAAGGGGAGAAGTTTATAGCAGAATTCCAAACCTCACAAGGTGAAGAATTTCCCATCTTCTGGCTCCTAGCACTGAGCTGAGGACAGCTGACCACCTCATCTCTCTCCCCTTCATCAGGACCGACTGGCAACGGACCAAGAAGTTTTGAAGAATCCCTGAGAAATGCCTGAACTGAGAGGAAAACAGCAGAGAATTTCTTAAAAATAGAATGGTGGACATGAGTGAAGAACAAGTTGTTGAGTTTAAAGGCAGAGTCAAAAATCCCTGAGAATATAAAGCAAAAAAAGACAAAGAGAAAATGTGAGAGAAAAGTTAAGAGACATGGAGAAGTTTGACGTTTGACAGTGTCTGCAGTAGGAATGGACAGGCATGCCAGAAGAGAAGAAATGATGAAAGAAGATACCCCTGAAATGAAGAAAGATGTGAATTTTCAGACTGAAAGGGCTCACCAACTTCCAAATGGAATTAATGGAAGCTCAGGAGACACATGCATTTCCTAACATTTCCTAACTCCAAGGATAAAGAAAGCCAAAGCCACCCCCAAAATCAGGTTACCAAAAATGAACAAAAGTTCGGCTTTTCTTAAGCAGCCCTGGACCCCAGATGACAATACAGTAATGTATAGAATAGTCTAATGAAAAAATGATTTTCTGCCTAGAATTTTATGCCCAGGAAAATAGAATAAAATATTAGGGTGAAATAAAAATATTTTTAGGCAAACAAGTACCCAAAAGACCCACATACCCTACATGAAAGAACTAAGCAAGAAAATGAAATAAAAGAAATTATTTACTATGTAATAAAAGAGTGACGATTGAATGTGATCTCATAGAAGTGAAGGAAATTAGAAGACTAAGAGAAAAACCATTAGGCTGAGATTCCTGGAAAATTCTCCTTCGACAAGCAACGATTTGTTGTTTTTTTAAAGAAAGGCTTATATTCTCTACTCTATGAATCAAACCATAGTCGGTTCTCAATGACCAATAGCTACGTCATCATATTATAAATGCTATTGGTAGGTTTCAGTTTTTAGAGTTCACTGAGAGACACGATGGAGGCTTAATTATAATTTCATGAACAGAATGTAGATGGTGAACTGAGACATTGTAAATATAACAACCATAAATTGGGAGGTGGAAGAAGAGGCAGAGAGTGATGGAGGCAAGAGGTGGGGCATGGGAGGGGAGGGGAGGACATGGGAGGGGAGGGGTGGGAGGGGAGGGGAGGAAGAGTGCGTGGGTGCTGGGTAAGGACTCTCAGTCGATGAAACTAATCACTAGCAGAATTAGAAAATTAATGAACAGCAGGCAGCTGGCATGGGAAATGGGGAGTAGTGTGGGTTCACTAAAGAGGGTAAATTAAAAGGTTCAATTTAAAGTTGATAAATCAAGAGACAGAAATACAAGTAAATTCTAACAGGTTACAGTGGTAAGCACCAGAAAAAATTTATAAAAGAAACCACCTGGCATTATTTGCCTCTGGAGGCAGGTCCTGGTGGGGGGGGGAGGAGATTTCTGCTTTGCATTGTTAGCTCTTCTCTATATTTGAAATGCATTACTTTACCACAGGTCTATGTTTTTCTGTGGAATTTTTAAAATAAAAAATGAATTTTCACGTTTATAGCATTGTGGTTTTACCAATGTTTTTCAAAAATACAACTAATAGGAGCATATTAAGTTGAATGACTTTATGGTCTTCACCAGATTTCAAAATCCACTTATCTTCAAAGAACTTTACTTAGCTGGATGTTTGAGAGCAAAAGAAAGCTTTAGAAATTTTGCTTTTTTTCTCTTAAGAGAAAAATATAGGTAGTAATCTGAGAAAGGCAAACACACACACACAAATGTACCACTTTAGACTCATTTATAAGCACATGGCTCTAAACTATTCATATTATTAATGAATATAATTGACTCGGGGTTCAACTGCATACACCCCCCTTGCTGGGGGCAAGGCTGCCTTTGAATCCCCACCTAGCACCACTGCCCTGGCTGCACAGTCAGCAAAGCCAGAAACAGCTGGGAGGGAAATGGCAAGGGGGGTGGAGGGGAAAGGGAGGGAAAGATAAGAATCCGAGGTTCGCGCCTTTTCCCAGTGCCCTTCTCCTCCCTGTCTCGGTTCCTCCACTCCACACCTGCAAGCCAAGAAGGGAAGGGGACGGGGCACCCGGGGGCCCAGGGCAGCCCAATCCCTCCTCTCAGCTGGGCCCGGCCGGCCTCTGCTCCGGGCAGCTCTGGGGCCTGGCGGCACTGCCTCCCCTGTCCTGGCTGCCTGCAGCCTCTCCTCGTCTCACCCGCCCCTCATGGCACAGAGTGGACGGCTGCAAACGCAGACGCAGTGTCCAGCTGCCATGTGACAGTCCCCATGGCCTCCCCCAGCTCGTCACACACCCTCCTTGAGGATTTTTATTTCTAATTCCATAACCGTGGACACCTGTTATGTCAAAGCTTCTCTTTGAAATAACTCTCACTTTTGACTTAAATAAATGCATCTTCATTCTAAGCAATATACCCATGACACTGCGGGTTTGATGTGCCTTTTATAGTTTTTCCGATATGCAAAAGTAATTGCATAACTGAAAATCTTACACATTTCTCACATGCCACCTAAAATCATCCCGCTGACTCTCACTCTGGACCACACTGAGATTGTATCAGTCAGAAACACCTGGTTTGCAAGAAACAGGAACTAACTACCCAAGGTGAAAAGGAAATGCGTTGGAGAGCCCTGGGGCTACGTCACTCCATGCTTCCGATCCCAGGAGCGGGCCCTCGGCCTGCTCGACCCTGGGCTCACCCTTTGCCTACTGGCTCAGGTGCAGTTCTAGCGTGGTTGCTGGAGCGTCACAAACCACTGCCCGGGGCAGAGGCTCCTGCTCCCTCATTAAAGGGAAACCATCCCTGCAGCGCTTGTGGGTGGCATATCACCACATTCACCTGTATGGTGATGTGAAAAACGATTGTGGGTCGTTTGGGCAGGTGGGGGTCTTTTCTGGGAGTTGTGCGTTTTTTTTTACATTGGAATTTTTTAGTAGGAAGGGCGGAGAAGAGAGGTCATTAATAGCAGGTCCAGCTTTTAGGACTAGAGACAAGCTGGAAGGAGACTTCAAGATGCTACACGGAGCTGAAGGGCTGCATTTGCTGAGCAGGCCAACAAGCTCAGCTTTGGGGAGCCGTGGGGAACGCCCCTGGCCCCTCCTGACCCCCTACCCCGCACACTGTGGGGCAGGTCTGTGCCCCCTTCATGGGCCCCTGGCCCTGGTCAACTGGGACGTCCTGTCAGTGCCCTCCCGCTCAGAAGGTGCCTCCCAGGTGAAGGCAGCGTGGAAGGAGGCAAGTGTAAGAGACTCCAGAGGCGGCACAAAGGCTTGTCTGCCCTGATACCCAGCCGGGAGGGCTGTCTCCCGAGAAGCAGAGGGGCCTTCAGACTCCTTCAGTGGGGGGGGCGTAGCTCAACTAACAAGCGGAGCCCAGGACAAGACAGGCCCAGAAAAGCAAGGAGACCTGCCCCCCGCATTCTCCTCAGGCAGCCCTTCTGACAGGAGGCTGAAGCAAGGAAATCTTTCTCTAATGACCAGCTGGCCACAAAAGTAAGAAACAGACATCTCAGGGGATAAATCCCAGAGTTAACACTGTAAACTGTTAAAATGTACAATGTGCAACAAAAAAATATGAAACCAAAAATTAATCAGGAAATGATGGCCCATTCAAAGGAAGAGGATAAATGTCCAGAAAACACCAATGAAGAAGAGAATGTGAACATACTAAGTACAGACTTTTAAAAATGATCTTAAAAATGCTCAAGAGAGGAAGGAAAATGCACTGAAAGAACTAAAGGATATCAAGAAAACAATGAAGGAGCAATATGAGAATCTTAGTAAAGGTATAGAAATGTTAAAAAGGAACCAAACAGAACAACTGGAGTTGAGACCACAATAACGAAAAGGAAAAATTCCCAGGAGGGTTTCAACAGCAGATTGGAGTTGACAGAAGAAGAAATCAGCAAACTTAAAGACTACAATTTAAATGAGTAAGGCTGAGGATAAGAAAGAAAAAAAAATTATATTAAAATCGAAAATAGCCTAAGACACTTCTGGGACACCATCACATGCAGCAATCTACATGTTACGGGAATCTCAGAAGGAGAACACAGAGAGGAGGGGAGGAAGGAATATTCAAAGAAATAATAACAGAGAACTTCCCAAACTTAGCAAAAGATGTAAATAAGCACATCCAAGCAGTCCAGAGAACACTGAACAGGATAAACATGAAGAAAAATCCACCCTGTGTTCTAGTTTGTAAGCTGCCAGAATGCAATATACCAGAAACAGAACAGCTTTTAAAAGGGGAAATTTATTAAGTTGCAAGTTTACAGTTCTAAGGCCAAGAAAATGTCCCAATTAAAGCAAGTCTATAAAAATGTCCAAATTAAGGCACCAACAAGAGATTACTTTCACTCAAGAAAGACCAGTGCTGTTCAGGGTTTCTCTCTCAACTGGAAAGGCACATGGAGAACATGGTGACGTCTGCTACCTTTCTCGTTTCATGAAATTCCCCCAGGGGCGTTTTCCTTCTTCATCTCCAAAGGTCTCTGGCTGCGTGGGCTCTCCTGGTTCTCATGGCTCACTTGTCGTTCTTAAGCTTTCTCCAAAATGTTTCCTCTTTTCATGGATTCCAGTAAACTAATCAAGACCTACTTGGATGGAGTCACATCTCTCTCTAATCAAAGGTTAATACTCCTATAATTGGGTGAGTCACATCTCCATGGAAACAGTCTAATCAAGTTTCCAACCTACAGTACTGAATAGGGGTTAAAAGAAACAGCTGCCTCCACGTGATGGATTAGGATTAAATCATGGCTTTTCTCGGGTACACAGTCCTTTCAAACTGGCACATCCTGTCATCTACTGGTCACACTATGGAACGCAAAGGACAAGGGGAGAATTCTGAAACCTGCAAGAGAACAGCGTGTTATATCCAAGAAAGTCCCAATTAGAGTGAGTGTCGATTTCTCATCAGAAACCATGGAGGCGAGAAAGCAGAGGGTTGAAATACTTATAGTGCTGAAAGAAAACAACTGTCAACCAAAAATATCATCTCCAGCAAGACTGTCTTTCAAAAATGAGGGAGAGATTAAGACATTCCCAGATAAACAAAAACTGAGGGAGCTCTTCAGAATGAACGCAATGGACACTAGACAGTGGTTCAAAGCCGCCTAAACAAACAAGGACCTCCTGTAAAGTACCCATTTGGGCAGTTATAAATGCCAGGATTATAGTAGCGTATTGTTTGATATGTAACTCCACTTCTTACTTCCTACAGGTGCTAAAATGCAAATGTATAAAAGTAGTGATAAATCTATGGTTTGGGACATTAGATATACAAATATGTAAGTGGTAAAAAGCTCAAAAAATGCTGGGGCATCAGAGGAGTATAGGAAAAGTTTATGTGTCACCTACTGAAGTCAAGTTGGTATCAAACCAAATATGACTGTTACATATTTAAGATGTTAAATTCTAACATTTTCCAAGGTAACCACAAGGAAAATATATGAAAAATACATCCAGATAGAAACGAGAAGGCACTCAAAATAATTCAACACAAAAAAATTAAATAAATATGAAAGTAGGCATTAATAGAAGAATTGAGGGACAAAAAATGTAAAAGACTTACAAAGGCCAAATAGCAAAATGGCAGAAGAAAGTCCAGCGGTATCAGTACTGACTTTAAAGTAAATGGATTGAACTCTCCAGTCAAAAGGCGGAAATTGGCAGAATGGATAAAAAAGCATGACCTAACTATATGCTGTCTGCAAGAAACTCACCTTAAATTCAAAGGCACATGCAGTTTTAAAGTGAAAGAATGGAAAACATACCCTGCAAGGAGTAACCAAAAGAAAGCTGGGATAGCTGTACTAGTATCAGATAAAGTAGACTTTAAGTCGAAAACTGTTATGGGGAACAAAACAGTCATTATAGATTGATAAAGGGGTCAGTTCAACAAGAAGATGTAACAGTTCTAAATATATATTTACCTAAGAGCAGAGACCCAAACTATATGAAGCAAATACTGACAGATTTGAGGGGTGAAATTGATGGTTCTATTTTAAGAGTAGGAGACTTTAATACACCACTTTCAATAATGGATAGAAGACTAGTCAGAAGATCGATAAATACAAGAGTTGAATGAGGCTGGAAACCAACTAGACCCAATAGACATGCATAGAGCCCTTTTCCCAGCAACAGAACACACATTCTTCTCGAGTGCACATGAATCATTCTCCAGGACAAACCATGTGTGAGGTCACAAAACAAGTCTCAATAAATTAAAAAATGTTGAAATAATACAATGTATCTTGTCTGACCACAATGGAATGAAGCTAGAAATTAATAACAGAGGGGGATATGAAAAATTCACAAATATGTGGAAATTAAACAAAGTGCTCTTAAATAACCAATGTGTTAAAGAGGAGATCACAGGGAAAATTAGGAAATATCTTGAGGTAAATGAAAATGGATATTCAACATACCAAAACTTATGGGAATGCAGCAAAGACCATGCTGAGGGGGAAATTTATAACTCTTAAATGCTTACATTAAAGACAAAGAAAGACTTCAAATCAGAGACCTAACCTCAAAACTGGAAGAACTATAAAAAGAGGAAGAAACTAAACCCAAAGTGAGCAGAAGGAAGGAAGGAAATAACAAAGATTGGAGCAGAGATAAATAAGATAGAGACCAAAAATCAATAGAATCAACAAAACCAAACCAAATATGACTGTTACATATATAGGATGTTAAGTGGTCCTGCGAAAAGATAAAAACAGGACAAACCTTAAGCTAGACTAACAAAGAAAAAAAGAGGCCAGGATACAAATAATGGAAATCAGAAATGAAAAGGGGACATTACTACTGATCCTGCAGAAATAAAAAGGTCTGTAAGAGGATCCTGTGAACTGCACACCAATAAATTAGATAACCTAGATGAAATAGACAGATTCTTAGAAACACACAAACTACCTATACTTCAAGAAGAAACAGACGATCTCAACAAACCAATTACCAGCAAAGAGGTTAAATCAGTAATCAAAAACTCACAACAAAGTAAAAGCCAGAACCAGATGGCTTCCCAGGAAAATTTTACCAAACATTCCCTGAAGACTTAACTCCAATTCTGCTCAAACTCTTCCAAAAAATTGAACAGGAGGAATTAATCTCTGACTCAGTCTATGAGGCTAAAATCACCCTCAGGTAAAAGCCAAATAAGCATACCACAAGAGAAGAAAATACAGACCAATATCTCTTATGACTTATAGATGTAAAAATCCTACACAAAATACTAGCAAGTGGAATCCAGTAGCACATTAAAAGAAATATATACCATGATCGAATGACACTTATTCCTGGTATGCAAGGTGGTTCAACATAAGAAAATCAATTAATGTAATATACTATATTAACAGAATGAAGGGAAATAAAACATATGATCATCTCGACTGATGCAGAAAAGGCATTTGAAAAAATCCAGCGCCGTTTCCTAATTAAAA
The DNA here is from genome assembly GCA_004026745.1 of Myrmecophaga tridactyla. Classification (NCBI taxonomy): domain Eukaryota; kingdom Metazoa; phylum Chordata; class Mammalia; order Pilosa; family Myrmecophagidae; genus Myrmecophaga; species Myrmecophaga tridactyla. Next base: position 5,980 of record PVIY010054040.1, on the reverse strand, counting down.
AAAGAAAACACTTAGAAAACAAGGACTAGAAAGAAACTTCCTCGGTGTGTAAAGGGCATTTATGAAAAACTCACAGCTAACATCCAGCTTAATGGTGAAAAACTGAAAGTGTTCCCTCTAAGATCAGGAATAAGATAAAGATTTTCCACAGCAACCACTGTTATTCAATAGTGTGCTGGACTTTCTAGCTGGTGCAATTAGGCAAAGAAAAGAAATAAAAGACATCCAAATTGGAAAGGAAGAAATAAAACTTTCTTTACTTGTAGATGGCATGAACTTATATACAGAAAATCTGGAAAATCCACAACAGACTTCCCAGAACTAATAAATGAATTAAGCAAAGTGATGTGGTATAAGAATAGCACCCCAAAATCAGTAGCATTTCTAGACACTAGGAATGAACAATCAGAAGAAGAAATCAAGGGAAAAAAACTTTTTTGATAGCAACCGAAAGAATCAAATATCTAGGAATAAATCTAACTACAGGTGTAAAGTACCTATATGTGAAAAACTACATAGCATCGCGAAAAGAAATCAAAGAAGACCTACATCAATGGATTACATTCCAAATTCATAGATTGGTAGACTAAATATTAAGATATAATCCTACCCAAAATGATTTACAGATACAATATAATCCCAATCAAAATTTCAGCAATCTTCTTTGCAGGAATGGAAAAACCAATCATCAAATTTATATAGAAGGGTAAAGGACCCCAAATAACAAAATCTGAAGAATGAAGTTGGGGTACTCACACTTCCCAATCTTAAGACTTATTACAAAGCCATAGTAATCAAAACAGCATAGTACTGGCACAAGAACAGACATATAGACCAATGGAATTGAACTGGGAGCTCAGAAATCAACCCTCACATTTATGGCCAACTGATTTTTGATGAGGTGGCAAAGACTGCTCAAATGCACAGGGTTCCTATTTGGAACTATCAAAACGTTTTAATAATGGATGGAAGTGATGGCACTACCATGCTGAGACCATAATTAGTTGCACTACAGTATATATTTGAGTGTAATTAAAAGGGTAAATGTTAGGTTGTATGTAGGGAACAGAATTAAAAACATTTTTTAAATCCATGGAACTGCACCACACCTAAACCGTGGACTATAGCCAAAGTACAATTATAAAAATGTGCTTTCATCACATTTTTATATGCGTCACTGGTGTGACAAATGCTCCACACCAGTGCAAGGTGCTCATGACAGGGTGGTATATAGGGGAATCCTGCATTTTATGAACTGTTCTGTAAAGCCACAACTTCTCTAATAAAGAAAAAAACCCACCAAATCCAATTTAAATTAATAAAAAGTCCTTTACTCATCACTGATCCCCTGGGCCCAGACAGAAGTCCTGCTGGCTCACACGCTCAGACCATGGCTCCTCTGGCTTCAGTCACAAAGCCCAGGGTCAAGGTCTTTAAGCCGCGCTCCATCTGTATGCATCCGTGTTTGCTTTTCTTTTTTCTATCACTCCTTCCTAAACCCTTCTTCCTTCCTTTTTTGCGATCTTGGCTTGTTTTCTTGTACCCTTGTCAGCTACCTTAAATACGACTCACCCTTGTCAGCTGCCTAAATACGACCCGCACAATTTGGGAGCCGTTGTGGTTGATGACGATGAGGGCGGTGATGAAGCAGCACTCCACGTGCACAGCAGGATGTGAAGATGGCCAGACCTCCATACGGCCAAGAGCGAAGCAGTGGGTGGCAGGTGCGCCCACATTCCACTGGCGGGTACCAGACCATCCATCCAGGACGTGTAAAAGGGAAGCCAAGCAGTGCGATCCGAGGCACCATTCCCTCAAGGGGCTAACAGGTTGAGGCTGCAGAGACCGAGAGAGTGAGGAGAAGCTGTTAGCAAGACGGGAGATGTTCCCTCTCCTCCCTTGGGAAGAGGTGGGAAGAGGGGCTGCTTCCTCCCACCTCAAGCTCAGGAAGAAGAGCTCTGAGGTCTGAGAGGGCCACCACAGAGCTTAATGTGCATCCCTGACAGATGGGGTGGGGGGTGACCCCAAGGCCTGGCATGTACCCCACCCTGAGGAGACTGAAGGTGGGCAGTCAGGCCTGGAGGTGTCCATGCTGCTGGGTGAAGAAGACGCATTAATGTGAAGCAAGGACAGGATGTGTGAGGTGCCCGTGGCCCGAGGGGGGCCACAAAAGGGAAACGGCTGGAGCCATTTTGAAAGATGCTGAACAGAATGTGTCCTCAGGGAGACAGGATGCTGGCAGCAAGTCAGAGGGGAAAGGGCAGGAACAGTCTGCCCACAAAGGGCAGAGGCTGACGGAGGTCAGAGGTCAGCTTGAGCCTACCTCACCCTTAAATGGGAGGGCAATTGGACATCTCTGAGAAACCCACAAAATCACCCCCAAGCAAAGAGCCAGCTCTCACCCCTGGCCAAGCCCAGACTGCCCCACACCGGGCCAGCACGGGCCTTTACCAACTCATGTCTCCCTGGAGAGTGGAAGAAACTTTGATGTTAAACAATACTGGGAGTTTGATTCTTATGATTGGAACTGGACATTGCAGTTACTGAAAAGAAACAGTTTTGTGACCCAAATTGGCTGCAAATATTTTATTATCTGGGTGTGCCAGGAAAATGCTTTCTTTCAATCCTCTTGTCATTCATTGTAGGCGTGGAAACCCAGCACCACGGAGTGAGTTTGCCTGGGTGGTGGGGCAAGGGGAGGGAACCAAGGGTTCCTTCTGAGTCCTCCCGACCCTTTCAGCTCACCAGTTCCACAAACCCTCAGTCTGAACACACAGACTTGGGATTATAGGATGAATTTTTCACATAGCATTGGTCCCGGGGCCCCTGGATGCAAATCTACCCCGTTCCCATGGGGAAAGCTATGGGTGGACTAAATAGGAACATACGTTCTGGGTCCAGTGAGAACTCTCTATGCAGGTGCCTGGACTGCCCCTAAGGGTCTTGGATTTTGTTGTCTTGACATGGGAGCTTTCCAAGCTCTCCCTCGTTTTTGGATGTGGCCAGCACTGGTCTTTTGAGGCCCTCAGGGCTGAGCAGCTCCTTCCCCTTTCTCATAAAACATGCCGGCAGCAGTAACTGACCACAGCTATTGGGAATACGAAAAGAGAGTAAGGGGCAGGGCAGGTCAGGAGAAAACGAGCCGCTGAGGTGGTGCAGGCCCAGGAGTCAGGGAAACCCCACGAGGTAGATGCTTAGAAAGCCCGTGAGTTACCCTGAGCAGGGCCATCAGACCAGAAGTCGAGGAGGGATGCTCTGGCCCTACTGCTCACAGGCTGGGGGATCCAAGCTGTGCTCCTCCACGAAATGGCGCAGCCAAAGGCAGGGCGCTCGGAGTGCACCCACTGCTCCACGGAACTGGTGAGCGCTTTGAGATTGGGTCTCTCCCTATACCTAATGATAGGTTGAGTGAATATTCAATAAATCATAACAGGTGTGGTGGAAAGAATGTGCAATATAAAGCAAGAGTTACGAAATTCTAACCTCTGAGCTAGAGGCTTTTATTAGGAGTACAGAAAATCCAATAGATTCAAATAATCGGTTTAAAATAAGAAAAAAAAAAGCTCTTTAGTTTTCTGAGGTTATGGCTTTAGAATATTATCTTTCCTGAAAATCGAAACACAGAAAATGAAATTATTTTTTCCTTCAGTTGTTTAATTATTTTTCATTCACCCCTGGGATGGTGCCTGATAGCTAGAAAAAGGAACGGGCAAGGCATCCCAGGGGTCCCTATTAATTCTACGAACAAACCAGCTCCAAGTAACACCACATAATGCCTTGCTGACAATAAATATGTTAGTCTGAGAAATCAATATATTTAGTGTTAGATTTGTAATTTAGGAATAAGCTGGCTCTCAGCTTCTTAAGCTTTTTATTATTTCCAAAGATATATGTGGAAGAAGGAAACCTTGAAGAACTTTTCAGAAAGAATTTTTTTCAAATGAGTTATTAACCCAGTAAAGAAATGGGCAAAGGTTTAGACAAATACTTCACCAAAGCAGACAGATGACAAATAAGCAAATTAAAAGACTGTAAACATCAGTCATCAATAAGGAGATGGGAATTAAAACCACAATGCGCTGTCACCACACACCTCTCAGAATGGCTAAAATTCAAAGCGGCTGCCCATGCCTGGTGCTGGTGAGAACTGGAATCCTTTCACACCACTAATGGGGATGTAAAATGCATAACCAGTTTAGAAAACACTTCAGTAGTTTCTTAAAAAAAGAAAAAAGTAAACTTACACCTGCCATATGATGCAGCCTTTCCACTGCTGGTGTTTGCCCAAGGAGAGGGGAGCCCTGTCCACACGCCGGCCTGTGCACGGAGCCTCAGGCCCCTTCCTTTGCAACAGCACCAAACTGGAAACTACAGAACGTCCACGAGCTGGGGGAGGGTGCATCCACGCAGCGGATGTGCATAAAGGGGCACACACAGCACACGGATAAATCTCAGAGTAATTGTGCAGAGTGAAAGAAGCCAGCTAAAACAGCACATACTGCATGATTCCACTATATAAAACTCTAGAAAATAGAAACGACAGGGACACAAAGCGGGCCACTGTTTGTCTGGGGTGGGGGGCGGGGGGCGGGGGGAAGATCATGAGTGTCCCAGGAAGCTTTGGGGGCGACAGGTGCATGCATCACCTTGATTGCGGGGTGCTTCTATGGGGTCCACATCCTACCAAACCACACACGGGATATCCACGGCTCAGTGAGCAGCGATTCCACTGCATGAAAAAGGTGAAAAATAAAACGTGATCCACCTTCTCCCAAGTCCTCTCTCAGCTCTTTCCACGTCATGAGGCCATGGGGCTGTTTTGGTGACAGAGTCACAGCGAATGCCCACACCACGGGAACTTGGCATTGGACCCTGCAACGGCAGGCGAGGCAGAAAACTTCCAAGGAAGCATGTGGTGTGGGGTCACGGGCCAAATGCACTGATGTCGCATTTTTGATGTCCAGCAACTAAATCCCTTTCCCGTATTTAAGAACTGCCCCAGCGAGAGGGCAGAGCCCGCTCCCACAAGGAACGGGAAGGGGCCTCCCTCACCTCCCAGCCCCTCGGCCTCGGGCTCCCAGGCTTGTGGCCCAGCTCCACCCTAGGCGTGCGGGGCAGGCGCGGGTCAGAATCCAGTCTGCAGGGGGCGCGGGGCCTGCTGGGGGGGCGCAGCTGCCCCTTGAAGCCCCCCACTCCCCCAGGCCCCGCGAGCCTGCCCGTCCAGTGACTCGGGGAGCTGCCCAGTACCTCCTTTCTCCTCCGCTGTCAGGAGACAATATCTGTTGTGTGCAATTAAGAACTCTGACTCACTCGTATTAAATCTGAAGTGTGGACCCTGCTCACACCAGACCCAGCCCTCCAGCAGGAACATGTGCTTCCACTGGCTGTAACAAGGCAATAAGCCAAAACCTAATGTCAGCAGGCAGATGCATGGGGTAGGGGCATGGATGCCTCACAGAAGGAAAGGAAATGTCTTCATATAGGTTGTGGTGAAGGCATGTCTATACACTTAGGATGGATTATATGAAGTCTGAACAAAACTGTTTAAAAATGAACAGAGACAGACTTCCGGGTCAAGATGGCGGCTTAACAATGTGTGCATTTTAGTTCATCCTCCAGAACAACTACTAAATAACCAGAAACAGTACAGAACAGCTCCTGGGGCCACGTCAGTGACCAGACACACAGCGTACCCCAGTCTGGACCAGCTGGACCAGTTGCGAGCCCCCCCAGAACCGTAAGTTCCCAAAGCTGCGGCGGCCGGCGACCCTCCCCCACAGGCCGCTTCCCAGAGGGGAAAGGAAAGGACTTTACCAGCAGCAGGGACTGGGCACAATCAAACGCCAATTGTGGAACTAATTAACAAACTCTGACTACTAAAATTAGGCCCCCAGCTTAGGTGAACCTGATCAAAGCGGAGGTTGCTCATTTTTGCCCCGGCGCCAAGGGGCAGGACTGACAGAAAAAGGGAAAAAAAAAA